>JBAMBR010001019.1:0-95204 GCA_037044475.1 Zaprionus obscuricornis
ACGGGATCGCAAAGACAATTTTCACAGCCATTTCCAGAGCGTATGTTGAAATAACCTGGTTGACACTCACCACAATCGCGTCCGATTACATTTGGCTTGCACAGACACTGGCCGGTGACCTGATCGCAACGCGAGATACTCTGTTCGTCCTGTTCAGTACCTGCAGCATAGCAGCTGCAACGATCGCACTTGCCATGCGGCAAAGCAAGTGGATCACCAAAGTGTCCAGGCAGACACTGATCGCAATGCTCCCCAGCCGTGTTATAGATACATTTTAGACACTCCCCGGTGGTGCGATTACAATTGCCCACTGCATTAGGATCCACGTTTCCATTACAATCGCAGCTCTGGCAGGTCTGAACTGGTCCCAATAGACCAGTGGGATCACCATAGAAGCCATCGCTACACTGTTCACAACGAGAACCAAAGTAACCGACAGGACATTCCGTACAGATGACAGTATCTCCATTGATCTGCAGGCAAGCGCCATCATTGGGGCAAGGGCAACGCTGGCAGTCGTTTGGTGTGCCGTCCAAGGCGTTTCCATAATATCCCTTGGCACATTGGTCACAGTTATCGCCATGTGTATTATGTTGACAGATGCAACTACCGGTTTCCGAATCACAAATATCCGCATGACCATGACAATCACATGGAATGCATGGCATAAAGGGTCCTCCACGTGCCGGGCTATGACGATAGCGTGGCGCACACGATTCACAAAATTGACCTAGGTAGCCCTCAGGGCAAGTACATTGTTCAATCCATGTGGCTGGTTGACCTGCTGCACCACGATGAGCCGTCTGGAGCTCCACATCGTCCAAATTGGCCTCACCTTGCACTGAGTAAGTAGCACGAATCTTTATGGCCGTCAAATTGGAGAGAATTGAGAGAAATCCTCTTGCTGATTGACTTGGCTGCCATTGATAGTCATGATGTTCATGCAGACGGAAAGTATATTCCCTGACACCATGATCAGGTATTCCATTACCTTGGGCAAAGATAGGCAAGGAGATTTTGCTTCCAGCTCCTTCCAAAATAACATCACTAGGGCTGCTACTGGGACCCATTTGTCCGACCAATTGCAACTTGAACTTAAGATCCCGATTGTACGATGCTCTTTGATCACCCAGGAAACGATCCGGTGCACGGAAGTAAACATATTCGTTTCCTTGAGCCGTGGTTCCAATGCTGCGACTATATTGATTATACTTAATGTCAATATCCCGACGATTTAAATCAATTGCTGTCCACCGTTCCTTGTGTTTGTTAAATTTGGAAGTAACAGCGATAACGGAGTAGCCCGGTGCCGTTTGGCACTCGGATGTGTGACCATAACAGAAACAGGGCGTGCAGCCAAAGCGATTAGTTTTATCCAAATTGAAAAAGCCAGGCTTACATCTATTAGATACATAGAATTAGGATTAGCTAGATTCGAATTTGTGGAATTTTCAATAACTTTTATTTTCTTACTCATTACAGCGTCGGCCCTCGACATTTTCCTTGCAAAAGCAGATGCCACTGTTGGCGTCACAGGCTGGAGTGTTATCCTGGGAACCACGTGCATCGCAGCCACATGGCTGGCATCCGTGTGGTCCGAATTGATAGAAATTGTTGCTGCAACGATCGCACTTATCTCCTGTAACACCTGGTTTGCACTGACATTTTCCCTGGCTGTTGCACTGCAGTGAACGGGAGCCGACAGGATCACAACCACAATTGAAACAATTGGCATTATCTCGCATATAGAAGTTCTCCTTGCAACGCTCACAATTGGCACCATCGCGATTATCCCGACAGTCAATACAATGGCCACCATGTCCCGTCAAATTAAAGAGATTGGCATCAAAGTAACACTTGTCCGCAAAACCATTGCAGTTGCAAGCTGTCGAGTAAAAAGTCAAAGTAAAGAGTGTGAAAGTGAAAGGTAAATATTGAAAATGTCTGTAAGAAATATTCATGGCATCATTTACAGTTGATCAGATACCAGTTGGAATTTATTCCTATCCCTTCAATACGATTAGTTTCCAATGCATAGTCGTAGGACCAGCCGTATGCTTTTAGTGTTGCGGCCACAAGAAAAACAAGTTGCAAGCAGAGACGCAGCATAATGACTGACAAACTATCAAATCATGGTTAAGAAAACTGTGTAAGTCTTGCCGTCTAACGGCAGAGCTGTTTGTCCTTTTATAGGAAGTTATGTCTAACCACTGTACAGTGGGCAGAACACTATAAAAAAAGGTAGCATAACAAAAATATCCAACGGGAAAGAAATAACCAGAAAGTATTAATATAACTTACTTTACAAGCGATCTTAATGATTCGCTTGAAAATGTTTTACTTAAAGTTCATACAACATATTCTATAACTGGTAACCCACTGTGCATATGCAGTAACCAGTTATTCTTCATAAGCTTTTGGCCTACCTTTACACTCGTTGACTTCCGTAGAGGTTGCTCCCTTCCACTTGACATCGTTATACAGTGGCAAACAGCGATCACAGTCAGGTCCATCGGTATTGTGCCGACACTCGCAGACTAATGTGCGCTCTCCGTGCATTCCAGTGCTTGCTACACACTTGCTAGCATGTCCATTGCACTTGCAGCGTGCACCGACAGCAATATCTGTGATGGCGTAGAAATATGATCGCAGAACTTGCGGATCACCAAAGATTTCATCACCAAAGGTATTTAGACGATCCAATGTAATCCTGATATCTGTGGCCGTAACCCAGTCCTGTAGTTCCGGGCTACGTTCAAAATTAATACTACTTGGACGACCCTCCAGCGTGGAGAAGGCAATTTCACCATCGCGCAACGGTGAAATGTCACTGTATTCGCTAGTACAGAAAGCATGTGCCTCACTCTCTCCTTTGCGAATGGACCGCGTATCGGGTAACGAATAAGTATCCCGACATGTGGCACTGTAGTACTGATAGGGTATCCAGGGACCATGTTCTGATGTTCGCTTGTAAATTGTAAACGATTCGGGACGTGGTGAACGGAAAAGGATGCGCACGTAAGTAATATCATACGATTTGCCTTAAATAGTTCAAGAAAAAATATATATACATATTAAATTCATTAAATTATTCTAAATTTTTTTTATATACTTACGTAAATTTAAAGTCAAATTAACTTGAGTGGGATTTTGTATGCCCTCATACATAGTCTCCGATTGCCACCACGATGGATTATTTGCGTCGTGCAGATCCGTCAGGTGTGTAGGATTATGATCTTGGTATCTAAAATAACAAAATATTATTTTTGTATTTATAATATAATAATTACAAGTTTTAGTACATTTACCTGCAAAAAGCGCAGTTCTTATGATTGGGATTCATGGTCTGCATGCAGAAATGTGTATCTCCTTGTTCGCCACATGTATTTGTCGAGTCAATTTGCAATTGATATGCCGCATTGATAAACTCTGGCAAACATTTCTACGCAATAGAGAGAAGAGAGATGTTAAATCATAGTATAGTTATAGTATAGCTTTATGTGTATGTGTCACGCGCTCAGTCATATTTCCCATGCGCCAATTCAAAAGAGAGACACAAACGAATTCTCAACTTAATTAAGTCTTCAATTAAGTCAAAAATGAAGTCTTCAATTATTTTGCATGTTTCCACTTGAATTAACGCCCAGCGAATCTATTGACCAAACCTACCCCTCATTGCAATTATTCTCAATTGAATTGTGGAACATTCAATTGTTGTTATATGATTAATGGAAAAATTGAAGAAAGCGAAAATTTTCTAGATTTGTTTTCTAGTTTATACTTTACCTGTGGTATTCCATAATCTCCGTAACACTCCAGAGCTGGCAAAAATGTTGTACCACGCAGCTCATGTCCTCCAGCTGAGTTTACAGTTTGGCGTTGGGCACCAAATACTGCTGCTGCACAACAGCAGATCAAAGCTCCTGCGAATAGCAGACGCGCCGCCGAGGAGGAGCCTAAGCTAAGACTCCGCCTGCTGCGCTTCATCCTGGGAATTTCTGTGATTATTTTTCTTTTAATTGTCTATAGACTAAAATTATTTTGTCACTTGGAAGTTTATGTTTCTATTCGACTTATTCGTTGAGTTATTCGTTAAGTTTGGTGGGTTGTTCTTGAGTTATGTTAAATTTATTTATTTTTTTTTGGATTTAATTCGTTTAAATCATTATTGCAATTTGATGTTATTTTTAAACTTCCTTCAACTTTGTGATGGTGGCTCTGGTTCTGGAGCGGATTCACTCGCTGT
Organism: Zaprionus obscuricornis; assembly: GCA_037044475.1. Taxonomy (NCBI): domain Eukaryota; kingdom Metazoa; phylum Arthropoda; class Insecta; order Diptera; family Drosophilidae; genus Zaprionus; species Zaprionus obscuricornis. The sequence goes on from JBAMBR010001019.1 coordinate 4,247, forward strand.
AAGCATGCACAAAAATAAAATATTATATTAGCTAATATCCAAAGATATTCTATGTAGATCATCTGGATATTTTCAAAGCACTTTTATAGAAATCCGGAAACATCTGTTGCACATATTGTGCGGTATACAATGAAAGAAATTCTATTTTTTTTTTTCAGATTTTTAGCACTATATGCATATACCCTAAACGAGGGTCATACAGATGTTAAAAATATTTTGTTACGTTTATAGTAAATTATACTATGTAATTTTAATGGAGTCGAAGTGCATATGGAAGTTTACACTTTCTTAAAGTTTAATTATTTTAAACATTTTCACAATTATTTTGAATAATTAATGTGCTTGTCAGAGTATTAGATCTTTCACATTGATAAGTAATATTTCATGTTTTTAATTAGTTCATTTGTCGGACCTAAAACTGTTCATAAAAACAAACATTGTTTGTCGAGTCCATCAATAAGTAAAGTCCACGATCTGTCTGTGAGTTCATTGAAGCTGCTTTACCAACAACAACAACAACATCAACGAGTCTTTCAGCACAGTGTAAACAAAACAAAAAGACCAAAAAAAAAACAAATGAAAAAAAACTGCAAATGAAAATTAAAAAAAAAAAAAAATCAAGCTACAACACAGAAACTGGCAAAGACATAAATAAATACACACAGAAACACACACACATACATACATAGATAGACGCATGCTTGCTGGAAATGAACTCAAGCATTGGCCACAAAATTTTGTGTTTCCGACTATGCAGTAACGCTGCCCCTTTGCTTGCTCCCCACTGCCCCCTACTAAACAGTGCTCTAGCCTCTGTGTCTGAAACTTGAAATTATTTCAAACGATGATTTCATTTACTTACTCCCCATACACACATACACAGACACACACACAGACACACATACTCTTACAGATACAAATGTTTCTGTATCTGGATAAGCATATAAACTTTGCAATTATTAAAGAATCTTGAGATTATAGTATATATAATTATATATATAGAATCTACAAGTATATATATATATATAAAGAACTATTCAGTGCATATCGGCGCTATGTTTGGATGCACTTTTATTCTATTTATCCAAGGTTAGATTCATTTAGGAATCAGATACTTTTGCTTGTGAGTTAGACAGTTTACTTAGCTTAGCTTAGTTTAGTTAACTAATTAGCAAATATGCACAACTAATTGAGTCTATTTACCAAATGAATATGGGAGATGATATCATAGAGCTCTATGGTGTATATCTTTGATTAAAATTGCTTTGAAAATAGAAATGAATATATATGTATATGTAAAAGAGGAATACCAAATTTTTAAGCTGAAGGAATATAAGGAAAATCAAAGTTGAAAAATAAAGAAAAATAAAAGAATGAGTATGAGACTGCGAATGAAAAAGGGGATATACAAGAAATTACCAGTTATAATGAGTAAGTTTCTGGATCAGTCTGACACTCTGGGAACATGTAAGCCAGACACTAAAGATTAAATTTCTTTAATGGAAAAACTGAATATAGTATCAAATTCTTCATTCATTTCATTTCTTTTAGAAAACATCTGGAATATTAATTTGACAGAAACTTTTAATACTTTTTTTTTTTTTAATTCTTGGCACATGTTTCCTCCCATACGTTTATAGTGTTTTTGTCTTTCGAGTTGAACTTTTAATTAGAAGATTCTCATGGGTAAACAAAGTTGTTTGATCACTTTACTGTAGAATAGAACTCTTTATTCACAGTTCTCAATAAACGTTTTTATCAGTTTTTTTTTTTTTTTCTTGTTTTAGAAATGAGTTCTAAAATAATACAGTTGAACTTTTGTTCTTTTAATAGTTCTTATCAGCAAACTGTGTCTCACATTTTAAATAATAAAAAAAAAAAGTATATTTCTTTTTTTTTTTTTTTTTCTTATTATTTCGAAACCGAATTATGCATAAGTAATATATTCAAACTGTCGCCGGGCAGTATTTGATACACTTGCTTGTGCCTCAGATTTCGTTTCGAGTTGAATGTAGAACCCTTTGGGTAATGAGTTCAGCTGAGGCCAAGACACAACCACTGAGAGATATTTAATACATATATTATAAGTATATAGCACGAATAACATCCGCTCCATTCAGATTTCAATTGTTGAGCTGCCACAGCTATTGCTGCTGCTGCTGCTGCTGCCGTTGCTGCTGTTGCTGCTGTTGATACGCTATAAAACACGAGTTCCTTTGCGATAAGCAGATTTGGGACTACGAACTAGCGCATAGAGTGTTGGCGATATGCCACTATACTTGCCTTATTTATATAAATACATACATATACAACTAACTACTAACATTCACTCATACATATGTATATTCATGTATATTCGAACAATTTGAACGGAACTTAGTTTGAGACACAAACGGCGACGTAGACGAAGACTGAGATCGAGTCTGAGACTGAGACTGAGAGTCGTTGTGTTTTGTTTCTCTGTTTTGAAGCTTCGTTTATTGTTTGCACCTTTTGATATTTATCTTTATTGCATCGTTTGTTTTTATCAACTGCTTCACTACACAAACAGACACACGTACACACCTACACAGATACGTAACATACACTCACACACGCACACGTTCACGCACACGAAGACGCTGACGTAGAGTTAGACGTCGAACGTCAGACGATCAGGTAGACGAGAAAAAGCAAGAAACGAAATCACTCAAAAGAAACTGCACTGGCAAAGCACGAACACGCTCAGATAAATGTACATATGTGTATGCTCAGATACAAAGATACAAAGATACACAGGGCAGCAGCAACAACAAATACAGGAATGACATACACTGCGTTTATTTTTGTTGTAGATAAATTTATACAGAAAACACATGCACTGCATTTGGAACAAATTTTCGTGGGTTTCTCCAAAAAAAACAAACCGAATAATTTATTTTTAGTTTTAATGTTGCAAGGCAAATCACAAGCTCCAACTGCAACTGCAACTACAACTGCAACTGCCACTAGCACTGCAACAACAATGATATTTACATGCATTTGCATTTGTTGCATTTGCTTTCATTTTTTTTTATTTTTTTTTCATTTACTTTACTTCTCACTTTTCTGCTGAATCGGTAAATGTTCGGAATTTTGTATGAACATAGGTTTGCATTGCATTATTAAGTTATTATGTACATTTTATTTTATCATGCCTTCCTTTTCTTTTTCTTTTTCCTTTTAGTTTTTTTATTTAATTTTTTTTATTTTGCTGCTTTGTCTTTTTGTTTTTTTAGTTGTTGTAATTGTATCACTAGACTGAAGGCAAGAACCTTTTGAGTAAACATTCATAGCCACAGCCACACACACAGCACATACGTAGACGGAGAACACAGACACATTGACAGCAACAAATACACAGATATAGCATACAAGTTACTTTTTTATCTGAGGTTTTCTTTTTTGTCGCAGCAAAAAGGCAAACAAAAAATAAAAAACGAGGCAGCCGAAAAACAAAAAAAAAAACTGAACTGAAACGGAAGAGATCCAGAAGGAAACTTCAGACTCCTCCACACACATTCACTGTTTCACATACGCACGCACACAAAGACAAGCATTTATACAAATAGTATGATCAACACTTGACGGACTTACTCCGCACAGAACACCACAGGCAACCGCTAACGAGGACGTCCAATGCTCAACTGACTCTTGAGGAATGTGGCGCGACCTCTCAGCTCTCAGCTCACAGCGGTATCTGCTTGCGACTCTCGTTGAGTGAAACTCTCTTGCTAGCTCTGTTATTGTGTCTGTGTGGGTGTGTTGGGCAAACAGTTGAGAGAGAGAGATAGAGGGAGCACAGCAAGATCGTCTCCTATGCTGACGAGCTTGTTGTATTATGGCTTGTCAGAGCTTGCCGGCAATTGGACTGCGCGTATTATGAATTAATGTTTAATTTGTTTTTTATTTTTTTTTGTATTGTTTCATTTTGGCTTGTTTAAAGTTTTGAATTTCATTTGAATAGTTGTGGAATTTATTTGAACTTCAAATATAAATTTTGAGTAGCTGTCGTCATATTTTCAGTTATGACTCGTCATTATCTTTTTTACACATGTATACGCTCTCATCTCGTACTCGAATTCCCGTGCAGTAACGGAAGCTGCGTTATTCTCTCCTGCTCTACTTTTAGAAATAGTTTGCCTACTGCTGAAGCTAACAGGTTATCGCTGTTGAACTGATAAGAGTTCGTTGGACCAAAAACGAACAATACTTTCAGTTTTCATTCATATAATAAAAACTAATATATATTCTTAAATTGAAATTGCCAGAAAGTTGAATATTTTAGACTTTAGAGACGGATGCGTAATATAATGCGTAATTTATGCATTTGTACTTAGACTTTGGTTCATTGCTATTTCAACTTTCCTATTTGTTCATTTAAAAAAAAAAATTTTAAATAATTTATATAAAATTTTTTTAATACTTTTTGTTGTTTTTTTTTTTTTAATTTGAAATAGAAATTTTAACTGCTAAATATTGACTGCATGAAATGACTGTTAAATTTTCTGCTCCTCATGTAAAGGCAACTTAGCTACTTAGGTTTGTGTCTTGACTAATTCTGGTAATATTCATGACAAAAAGCTGAGAGCTACAAAACTCATTTAACTGAATTACAAAGCCTGAAATAAATTTAAATACAAAATAGTTATTAAAATTATAAATATTTGCCGTACATATAAATATAAAATTGATAAAGAATTTATTATTTGTTTCAAATGAGAAAAGCATTTAATTTTCTTCTTTTTTTTATTATATATCAATATGTAGAGTAGACAAAGGGGGAATATTGTTTATAACAAATTGAAGTTAAATTCCAAGTAAACTTAACAAATTTGGATGGTATTAAGAAGACACTTTGGTTGTAAAAGGACACTTGGAAAGTTTCGTTTTATTTTTCCTCATCATTTTCCTCAATGTTAATCTTGATAATGTTCACAGTGGGACCAGGAGTATCGCGTTGCTCAGGCAATCCATTTATGGCAGCATTTTCTTCTGCCTCTGCTGGCCCTGCTGATGCTGCCTCCTGTGCAACTATGCACTCGTCGCTGCCTGTGGTGCTGATTGTAATTGTGGGTATATTATCAGACCAAATAGAACTTTGCGAGTCCTGTCTCATGGCACGGCGCCGCTGGGAAGCACTGCGTTTGGGAAAGGTTATGGGACCGGGTAGATCCAATTCTTCTAGATCATCCATGGTGGCCAAAGTGGGCGTGGATGCGGCTCCTCCCACTATACTAGGCGGTGTTGGTGGTTTAATTGTTGGACGACTGGATGATGAGGATGTGCTGTTACTGCCAAAGTGTAGTGGCGCACTGGGCGTCGGTGAATCCGGTTCTGGTGTTGGTGGCATTTCCAGCAATGTGGCACTGGAGTTGCTCGATGGCGGTGGTGGTGGTGTATACGCTAAATAGGTGGGCGTGGTCGGACCTGGAGACTCATCGGAACCCTGCTCAACGTCGTCCTTCTTCAAATTGACTGCTTCGCGTACCAAAGCTAACAATGATCCAATTTTCTTGCGGCCTTGACGTGATAGTGCTGCGAGTTTTTCTGCATTCATTTGTCGCTGAGTTTGTGTCTGGCTGGGCGTGGGCGAAGGCAAAGGAATTGTCTCTACTCCAACTCCGCCTCCACTAGCAAGTTCACTGCTTAAATGCTCAGAGCTAGGCACTTGTGGAATCTCACCGGACTTATTCCTTTCAAGGCTCTTGTCATCGAACTTGAACACATCTGGCTCTGGCTTTGCGGCATTTCCATGATGATGATGCTTTGATTTATGCCTGCGGAACTTAAACTTGCCTAAACCAATACCGTCTAGTGCACTGCTCTCTTTCTCTGGCGGCTTTTCATGATGCTCATGCTCGTGCTCTGGTGGTTTCTTTTCGTCAACCAATTGAAAGTGGCTCTCGGGTGTCGGTGGTTCTGTTGTCTGTGTTTCAGCTTCCGGCGTTGTTGGTTTCGACTGTGCCTCCTCTTTATCCCGTTTGCGACGCAATAAGCTTGCACGTCGTTCGTTAACAATGCGAGAGTTGTGCTCTGGATCATGTTCAGTATCCTTGGTAGGCGTCTCATACGGAGGCGGCTGTGCTTTGTGCTTGTGCTCCTTTTTCTCCTTAAAACTTTCTCTTTCCTTTCTGTCCACCTTAAAGCGACTCTTAGGATGTGGTTCTTTTACAGGAAAATGTCCACTTCCCGCCGCACCACCTCCAGTCGGACTGCTGCCACCGCCACTATGTGATGCATTGGCTGCCACAATAGAGCCGGAACGCGCTCTCTCCTGTTTGGCAATCTGTACGATATCAACTAGGGAAGGTTTGCGGGTGCGACGTATCTGCTGCAGACGCGAAAGGCCAAAGCGTTTGGTTTCCTTTGGCTCCTCGTCATGGGGTAAAGAATCTTGGTGTTCAGTGTCTGTGTCATCATCGTCGCGCCGCACAAAAGAATCTTCATCCGATGTGGCTGAGCCCTTGCGTAAAGCCTTTTTCATGATACGTGAGATAAGTTCTGTAGGGGAATGGGAAGTGCATAAAAGTTTTACAAAAATCATTTGAAGTGAAAGTTTCTGCGCACTTTGTTGCTGTTTTCACTCTTACCTTTTCTTGCCTGATTTTTGTACTCCTCGGTGTCAAAATCTGGCGCCTGTGTGGGTGTAACAGGGGAGGATGCCTCAAGGACCTTACGCCAACGATTTGTCAACGTTGAGGCGGTTGGTTCCGTTTGCTTAACCTCTGGCACTTTGAAAATCTTTTTTCGTTCCTCCTCGCGCTCCTTCTGCAGTTGCGTACGAAGATCCTGATTAGCTTCGCGTAGTGCACCCGTCAGCGATATCAAATAATAGATGATGAGTATGAGAAGCAACAGTAGCGGAATAACAGTGCTTGACGATGTCAGATAGTCCAACGGTTCATGCAGTTGCCTATAAGAAGAAAATATGGACATGAGAAGGAGCCAGTGGTCGGAAAATGGGAGCAAAAGGAGAGAAAAGAGAAGTCGACCACTTACTTGGGCAGCGCATTTCTTGTTGTATTTGTTATAAACTCGGCGATGCGATTGTACTCTGAGAAGGGACCACAATGCCAGGAGGGGCGTAACCAAACAATAGCATAGCCGACGGGCAGTACACAAAGGAACAACATGGTCAAGAGAAGCGAAAGATAAAAGTTGTTCGACTTTGAAGCTCTGAAAAAAAAGGAAGAATGAAAAGTTTTCACATAGTAGTAGATCAAAGAAACGAAAAAAAAATGACGGATACTTACTTAAAGACAACTTCGTGTGGTACATTGCATGTAAGGACTATCCAGGATCTAAAGTACATCATAATCATCAATTTGACAAGGTTGATTAGCACAAGGCCCGGTGAGAAGAATATTCCCATCCACACCTGTCCCTGGTTATTAATCAATGTCAGAATGTTCTCGGCTATCTTAAAGTCTCCATACTGCAAACGTTACACGTTACACGTTACAAGCCATAAAATAACAAAACACAAAACGTCAGTTTGAGCTTAGTCTAACAAGGATAATGTCAGGACGAATGTCCACTTACCTGTGGAAATGTTTTCTCCATGTCCCAGCACCAGTTTTGATTGACATAGCGCACAAATAAGGCGCGCAGAAAGTCGATGCATAGAGGCGCCACAATGGACATCAGCTGCAAGAGGAAGGCAAAGAGAAAGAGAATCAGAACAAGAACATGAAGAGATAGAAGTGAGGAACGATTGGTCAAAGCATGTTGTAATGAAGTTGTGTTTGTGGCACAGGAAGAACATTGCTTAAAACACGCCACACGTAATGCCAGACAGCCAGATAGTGCATTGTCTGCTTATACCCTGTAACCGGAGATTGAGTACTGAGGGTGAGCTGAAACTTAAGTGAAGTATAATATAACAATGCTATTTAGGATATTTTCTAGGCCATAACTCTTGTTAATCGTGTTGCCGCTTTAAGACATGTTTATGTCTGATTTACTGGCCACAACACTGTGCTGCAAAACTATCTGAGGAACCAAATGCTCAACCCATTCATTTTCTAAACCGAAATTCATGCACGAACACGTGACTGGGAAGGATGAGAAGGGCGGAGTGTAGGGAACGGAAGGACTTTGCCTTGAAGCAAAAACCACAACGCACATGACCAGAACCCAATTTCGGTCTTAGCCGTAACGGAACTAAAGCTTAAGCTTAAAATTTTGTTATGCGTAAGGCATAAAGATGCTAAGGCTAGGGCCAAGACTAGCTAGGAAGGAAGGAGCTGGGTAGGAGCTTAACTAAAGGCTCGTAACTTGTTTAATTTATGTGCCCAAATCGTTTAATAGAGATTATGTACGCCATGTCCAAGATATGTATATACATAATACATAATCAAATTGTGTGTGCGCCTTTTCATTTTTTTGTTATCCTCATCCTGAGCTGTTTACACGATTGTCGACCAGCCAAAACAGCTAAAAAATAAAAGCAACAGCACCAAAAAAAAAAGGACGACCCTGAAAAGTTGGCCAAGTTGGCCGTATTGGCCATGAATTTGTTTGCGATTAGACTTAAAGTTCACAATCAAATCTTAGGCCAATCGACACTCTACAGAGAATAAAAAGAAAAAAAAAAGAAAGAAAACTTGAGGAAATCGATACGAAAAGTCCAAAAAATGTTTTCCCTATGCAAATGTATAAAAATTGTGAACGAAAAGGCGAATGCTATTCAGGACAGCAGCTGCGATTTGGGCGAAGAGACTCCAGAGAGCGATTATTATGATAAAATACTTTCTATTGGTCTGTCTGAGGTCTGCAAGCGCCAGTATACACTATACTCTAGCTATGGGTATTGCGAATATGTGAACCATCACTATATACATACAAACAGAGTATTTACTTTCATTGAATATTTTTAGGGAATTTAAATTTCGGTTTTTGCTTTTCGTATCTCTTAGCTTCGCTCTACTTATCTCACTTGTTTTTCTTTTGACTTTTCAAGCTAGCCAAAAATTTTGATTTTTAGCATGAAAAGCAAGAAAACAAATTCCTTTTTTTTTTTCGCTGTGAATTTTCCGCACAATTTAGCTAAACGGGATTTCACGCTACGGCGTAGAGTAACGATAACGTAGCATAGCTAAGGGTAGCCAAAGTAGCTCATTGTTGCTGTTGTTACTGTTGTAATTTCTCTTCTTCTACATTTTAAAGTTCAATCATATTTCAAGTTAAATAGATTTTGATATGTGCACACCAACAACAACAACAACAACAACAACAACAAAAAATGGGACAGCTGTTTATCTGGTGGTTTGCTTCTTCTTCGGATGGTGCCAAATGGCTAAAGGAAAAGGAACATTTCGACTGTCGAAAAGGAAATTGATAGCTGCTTGGCCTGATGATGATAAATTTCTGTTTAAACTGTGGCTACTTTTTTTTTCAGCCTCTCTGTATATTCTTCCGTCTGCTTGTCTGCCTCCCTGTCTATCTTTGTCCCTTCACTTACCCCATCAAATACGATGACCTTTGACAGTTCCTGTCCCAGTGAAGTTTCCCAGCACATTGTCGTTAGATTCACTTGGATTTCCTTAAGTTTATCCTGCACTTCCTTAAGTCGCATCACCTGGCGTTGCAATGGTGTCTTCTTGACTGTGGTTGGTTGTCGTACATCGCCACTTAACGTAGTGTCCTGCCCATCTGGTGTAGTCCAGCTGCCTCCAAATGTATCCTCGCCTTTTTTAAAGCATACTCGCATCACACAGTCCATGACCTCGTTGTCATAGCTCACCTTACTTCCAATGCTCACAATATCATCGTGACCGATAAAAATGGGCTTCACTTTTATACCATTACTATCCGTATACTCGTAATCTTCCGTAGTAGTGCTACTTTCTGAGCTGGAGCTCGGACTAGAGCTTGAACTGTCTCTTGTACTTGTTGGATTATCGGTTGTAGTTGGTTGTGTCGTTCTTATTGTGGTGATTATTCTTCTGATTGGCCTAACAGTTGTTGTGGTTGTGGTTGTGGTGGTGCTTGTTGTGCTAGTTGTGCTTGTGGTGGTTGGCGTACTGCGTGTAATAAGTCGAGCACGTTGGGCTCTGGCCTCACTTACTCGTCGATTCCATTCTTCTTCACTCATCTTCTGTAGTGGTCGTATTGTCGTTGCTGGCTGATTACTTCTTTGGTTATTGGTGGGACTGTAGTTTGGATTACTTGCTGGTCTGTATGCTGGGTTATACGATGGTGGGTTATATGATGTTGGATTATATGATGGTGGATTATATGATGTGGGGTTATAAGCTGGAATGTTTGCCGGTCTATAAGGTGGATTAAGTGCTGGGCTATATGGTGAATTATTAGATGGATTATTAGGTGGATTCAAGATGGGCCTGCCGAGAGTATTTGTTGGTGGTGTAATCGGTTGAGTCCCCAAATTAGGAATCGTGATATTGCGATGTCTTCGACTATATTTGCTGGTGTGCACCACTGGTGGCGGCTGTTCATCAATAGCTCTTTTTCTGCGAGTTTTCGCAGATTGTTCATCTAGTTGAGACAAAACCTGAGCCAATGGATCGTCTGACTGCTCGGTGGTTGCAGACTGATCATCTTCTATGCTAGGTAATTCAGCACCCTCAAAATAATCGACATAATTGAAATAACTATCGTTGCCTGGTGCAGGTGTAGTGGTGGTGCTCGATGATTCCAGTTGTGGCTCTTCGCTGCCATAATCATAGGTTGGTTCATCATCCGTGGTGAAAGGCGCTTGAGTAGTTGTAGCTGTACTCGTATTACTGCTTATTTTTGTTGACAAAGTGGTTGCTTCAGTGGTTAGTGTTGGTAAATTAGTCGATGTAGTACTGCTGGTAGTGCTTGGGCTCGTTTCAGTGGTGATTGTTGACGGCAAAGTGGACCAAGTTGTTGATGTCGATTCCGTTGTTGAGGTTGGTAAAGTGGTTGGTAAGGTGGTTGGTAAAGTGGTTGGTAAAGTGGTTGGCAAGGTGGTTGGTAAAGTGGTTGGAACGGTGGTTGGCAAGGTTGTGGGCAAAGTGTTTGGCATCAGTGTGGTCGTTGTCAAATTGAGCAGCATCAATGTGGTTGTCCACAGTTTGGGACTAGGCTTGGAGCATTTCACAGTTATGTTGTAGCAGTTAAAGCCCTGCATGGTTGATACCAATGCTCCAACCGCAGTACTAGAAAAGATGATGTCTGTGCTACTCGCACCGTCAGTAGACCAAGTGCTTGAAGTTGTCTGATCATCAAACATTCCGTCCGAAGTGCTGTCGCTATAAAGAGACGTGGTTGTTGTCATTGCCCGTAATGCTTCAATGGAACTCAGCAGACTGTGCAACTCTTGTGTGTTTGAATCGTTCTGCTGTTTTAACATCTGTAGTGGTTTCTCCTTGCTGTTGATCTTATAGATGAAGGAGAACATCAGTGAGTAAAGATTCAGCATGTTGAGTATCATAATGCTGTGTTAAAATATAAAATTGTGGTTTAAAATTATATTTTCCTTGAAGTAGTTCCTGCTTATTTTACCGTGCTAATTGTAAACGCAACTGTTGTCGAGGATGCCAATTCTCAAACAGTCCAAGTGCTTCGAATATCATTGGAAGAAAGAAGGAGAGCAGAGCCATTGTGACATTTACAGCGTTGCGACTTAGCCAATTATCATGTTTGGCCATTTCCTCCGAACTACAATAAATGAGATGGTTAACTCATCACTTGGTGTGCTGTAATATCCTCAGGGATACTTACCTATTAACCAAAAGAACCACAGTTGCGCCCGATAATCCCAATAAGCCCATGACCAAAATGTTAACCAAAATCCTTTGTAAAATCACACGCCAACTGTTGGAAGGAACGGAGATATTGAGAGATATAAATACTTTAATTATAAAATGCAATTGACGCTGATTTCGCTGGCTGCTTACTTGCGATTATCTTTTTTCTTTTCAGCTTCCTCAAGCAATGCTTCCTTGAAGCCAACTACAACGGATGCGATGCGATTATGCGCCGTCTCAGCATGTCCTGTGGGTGAGTAGTGATAATCCGTTATATAATAATGATGCCGCTGAGGTGCTCAGTTTACCATGCCACTTACCAATCATAAAGTCCCAGCCGGTGAATAACTTCCAAGAGAAGACGCACTCATCATCCTTTGAGGAAAGTTTTGAGTTGCGTGAGTTTTCAGCCATTCTAACGGAAGACGAAAGAAGAGAAGAAAAGTTTGTTTTTATTTTTTTTTTTATGCTATTTCTACTTGTAGACATGTTGCAACTTGGCTTACAAGCCATAATTGGCGCACAAATCCACGCCGAAGCTGAGGTGGGCTATGAAGTGGCGGGTGAGAAAATGTTAGACATAAATATGAGTACAATTCACGCATGCTGTGCACGTGCCACAAACGTGTGGCTGGCACAAGTGGCAAGTAGCGTGTGGCAAGTGGCAACTGGCAACTGGCATGTGGCAAGGTCAGCCAGCCAGGCAGTCAGCCAGCCGGCATCCTTTTGCTGTTGACATTGCTACTTTGTTCAATTACGAAATCAACATAATGCCGACAAAGCCATTAAAAGGCGCAACCTCTCTCTGACACTCCCTATGTTATGCCACCCCCCCCCCCCCACACCCTCCTTACAGTAAAGCTGTCTGACCGCGTGCGTGCGTAAATCATAATGGCCAAGTTTTTCTCCCTGATAGGCCAAAAGTTTTTCCGCTTTTGCGAAATGACACGCCCCACGCGTAGATTTGTATTATTTAATCAGCGCAACGTTTCGTTCGTTCGTTTAATTAATTAACGAGCATTTTGGTTTGTGGCTTCGATGTTTCACAGATTTAATGAAGTCTCATTTCTTCTATATAGCGCGCCTAAGCCCAACGGAGTCGAGTTCCATCTTTTCTCATCTTCATTTTTTTGTACTCACTTTCTTAGTGTGGCCACAAAGCTGTAGATATAAACCAGCACAGCGGTGAGAAAGTAAGCCAAAGGCAGCTTATAGCCGGATGTGCTGATGCCGGAAGTGCTCGAATAATATCTAAAAAGAAGAGAAAGAGAAGAAGGGAGAGAGAGAGGGAGAGAGAGAGAGAGAGAACAGAAAAGAGTTACAGTTAAAGATAAACAATTATAAGGAAACTTCTTTATTTGACTTTTGTTGTTATGCGTCAAACGCTTCATCACTTAATTTTTCTTTTATTTATTTTCAGGACTGAGGATGAAAAATGAACCAGATGTGCCGTCAACAAGATCTTTTTAAAATTTAAAAATATTTTTTTTTTTAGAAATAAATTTATTATTTTGTTCACTGTTGTCCAATAAAGCAAATTATTTTAATGAAAATTAAATTTTAATTTCTATTTTCATATCTGCCAAATTTGCAGAATATTTTTTTTTTCTTGACAATTTAAATCTTTGATCAGATTGCTTCCATATAAACGTCTATTTTTTCAAAAAGTATCAGGCGAACAGAATCAGCAGAAAGTTACATCAAAATGCATGACATACTTGCAGGCTGCAGCTGCTAAATGTTTTAGTCAAAAGACTTATTTATTACAACGACCCCCTAAAAGTATGCTATACAATAAATACAATGTATGGCAAATTAAATTTTGTAGCCCCTACTAAAAGTATACCGTATATTAAATTAATAGGTTTTGCATTAGCATCTTAAAAGTATGCTACACATAAATATCATTTTAAATCAATTACTTTCTGCTCATTTCTGTTCGCCTGGTATTCCACAGCTGAAATTGCTTGAAATGAAATTAACGATCGATGAGAGTATATGGTATGGTATGACGTGTAACGTGTCGATTGCTACTAGAAATTTTTGTGAATGCATGTGCACGACTTCTATGTAAGCAATTGATGCAAATGTATTGACATTGTTAGCTCTTTAAGAGGTAACTACAAATAAATTGTTGTTTTTTTTTTTTGATTCGAAATCCTTACTATACATAAACTTACCCATAAAACATTGGTGAATATTTCAAGTAACCCTCGAACTCCCAGAACGTGAAGAGATTACCGGCCACTTTGTATTCCGGTTCGGACATGCGTTTTCGCGGATCCGATTCGTCATGCTTCGTGGCAAAGTACTATAACAAGTTAAGCAAAATATACGTATAATATATATATATATATATATACACAATATACATTTGTACACAAAGGATTACAATTACAATCAATGCTGAATTGCTGCTACGTACCTCCGGTCCAATAACAAAAGCCACCAGAGGTATGGCAATCATAATGTTGACCCACATGAGCCAGCGCAAGAATGTGAAGTAGGAGGCAACGCCAGAGCCAAAATGTGATTCGATTTCCTTTATGCGTAATTCCCAGGGTATCAGCACTGTGAGAAAACTTGCAGTTTCGCGTTTCCAATGTCGCCAGCGCTACAAAACCAGAGACAGAAAAAAAAAAGTTTGAGCACGGAAAGGACAAACAGGAAGAATCGGACAGCATATGAAATGAAATATCGTATTTGCAGTTTATATTTTAATTGGTTTTCTTGCACTCGACACTCGAGAAGCTTGTGAATTACGAGTGTGTAATTCTCGATTTATTTCACAGTCATAAATAAAAAGCGAATATTCAGAACATTTTGTAATATTTAAGATTATTTTAAGATGTTTTTTTACTATTTATAATACAGTGATGAAAGCATTAAATGGGGCGTGGCAGAACCTGTGAATATTCTTGTTAAAGACAACGAGCAGTTTTAAGTGCTTTTGACTGCAGCTTGCATGCATATTACAGCTATGTGTGCATGTGTGTTTGTGTGTGTGGGTGTGTGTATGTGTGTTAAGAGAAATCACTTACCGCTGCCATTACAATTTTAAACCTCGCCCACAAATCTCTTGTGCTGCGTGACATGGCAAAGCGCTCCTGTAGCGCCCCCTCGTGGCGTGCCACATACGTTTTGGCCTGTCAACATCATTAAAAGTGAAAGGAAGTAAAAAGTAAAGAACAGAACATAAAAGAAAGTGGAAGAAAAGAAAGAAAGAAAGAGAAAGAAATATGTTAAAAAATTGACATATGAAATCGAATTTAATAGCGTCAAAGGCGTGAAAATCGCAGCACACACGCCCTAGGCGCAGTTTTGTCCCAGTTAACAACTAACGGGAATTCTCAGCTCTCGCACCCAGCATACACTGCTGTCACGCCTACCTGCCGCACCAGTTTGAGCTTCTTGCGTATGGGCCATGGCTGTAACTTGACCGACTGTATAACCTCCTTGTGTAGTCGTATATTCTCAAAGATTTGCTCCTGCGTAGACTCTTGATTGGTGCCCTCCTCTGTTTGGTAAAAGCAAAAAATAAGAAGAAAATGTAAACATTACACATACGCCACGTACGACCACGTGCCAACAAATGGGCGCACGTAAACTGCAGAAAATTACAACATCATGAGTGTGATGATGGTGAAGAGATGATAGAGGGGTAAGGGGAAGAAACGGCAATGAGACTTGTGCCTCATGCGCCCACAACGAATGACATTGATTAGCCACTTGAGGCCTTTGGTCGTTGCTCGTTTCTGGTTTCTCGTTTCTCGTTGCTAGTTAAATGAAATCTTTTGCTGTAAAGCTTTTTGAATGGTCTTGAATGGAGGCTTGCCTGAGCTTGTCGTATAAACACTGGAGCGTCGCCGCTCCACACTATCCAGTACGTGATCCATGGGACTTGATGCACGTCGCGAATTGCGACTGCCACGTTTTCCTCTATAGCCTCGTACACTGGCACGTCTTTGCATTATCGCCGATACGGAAATTGAGTAGTCCTCGTCCTCGTCGACATCAACATTGAAATTGCCGGCGCCATTTTGTTGCTGCTCGTATGTTTGCAAGTTTTGTTCACGTTCGTCGCCGTCGCAGCTTTGATTATGCGCCTGCAAATCTGTGCAATGAAAAATGTGAAAAGTTATCTCTCTCTCTATTTCTCCCTCTCTATGTCCCTTTCTCATTCTTAGCCTCGTTATGTTTTTACCTACCGTTTAGCTCGTACGATCTGTTGTCGTCCTGTGAAGCAGTTCTATATATAATAGAAATTCCTTTTTATATTTTCTTCATTTCATGTCATATTCCTTTTACTTTTACTCTCTTCTGCAATCATCTCGCTGCTCTATGCATACTTACCTTCTGCCCTTTTGCCCTTTATAGTATTCCCTGCGCTCGTCAGCGCTGCTTTGCATCTGCCAGCCGACCTTATGCTTATCCAAGTCGCATGGCGGCGCCCAAGTTACAGACAATTGATGAGGCGAGGTGACGCCCGAGTTGCTCTACAAATTTGAATTGCGTTTGAATTTTTAATTAAAATTCTGCTACACTCAATTATTTATTTTATGTATGAATATTTATGCACTTTCGTTTCACTTTCGCTTTCGTATTATTTAATATTTAATAATTCATTTTTGCAATATACAATATACAATATTCAATATTTAATTAATAAATATTTTCTAGAATTAATTTTCTTAAGTCTTAAATCTTATTATTTTCTATATATATATATTTTATTTTGTCTTGTTGTGCCCGTCGTAACGCTTTGGAGCAGACTTATGCGCAGACTGAACGGCTTAGCGAGCTGGTCAGGCTATAGGACATCAAAAGGACAACGCGACACACCATACACATAGACATATACACGAATTTACACACACAAACACACACACACAGAGTTATATATTTTTTCTAATAATGAATGAATATGAATGAAGCGCAGAGAAACTCAAACCCAAACCTAAAGCCAAACTGTAACCTCACCTAGATAGAACTCGACTTATCAAAGCCAAAACGTGCCCAAAACTAACACAAAGACACACATTCAGTCACACACACACACACACACACACACACATACAAAGACATATACATATCCAAAGGAATTTACATAGACATACGCCAGAGCATTGAGGTAGGATATGCGGGGTCGTGGTATGTAGAGGGTCCTGGACCTGACTAGGTGACTGACCACTCGACTTGACTTCCTCGCCCAGTTGAAACGAAGACGAATGAGCGTTAAAATCGCCAACGGCATGTGATAACAACAACAACAACAAGACGCAGCAGTAAAAGCAGTAGAAGAACAAAAAAAAACAACAACAAGAGGAGCAGAACAAAAGAAGAAGGAGAAGAACAAGTCCTAGCCCAGGACATTGAATGTTCATTTAGTTTTGTTTGTTGTGATTGTAAGTGTGTGTGTGTGTGTGTGTGCCAGGATTGAGTCACGTTGTATTCTTGGCCTGGCTAGCAAACTATGGCCTCTAGCTTCTGGCCTGGCTGGCATAGCTACGGCTATGCTTTTGACTTCAGGCATGTAAATGAAAATCAAACATGCAAGGGTTGATAAAGAAAATCGCAAAACTAAAATACAAACACACACACACACATACACACAGAGGCAGATATACTCATACACACACACACACACAGACACATACATGCGATATTTGAACATATTCCGCGCCCAGTATTGAAATATATTTTCATATAACTTTTAGCGCTTTTAACTGTCTCTGTTTCGCATTCTGGCTGCCGCTGTCTCTGTCGCATTTCACTTTCACGTTCGCTTTCACTTTCGCTCGTTGGATTTTTCTTTCATTTTAACTTTGCTTTTGCCATTTGCTATTTGGCTTTTTCCCCAGATTTCGCTATCATTTTGGCCTTTTAGTTAAATGAACTTCGGCCTCTTTTGGCTTTTTAATTAAGAATAGAATTTATCTATGCGTGTTTGGTCTCCATCCACCAGAAGAAACACTGTGAAATCATGTCGCACGTGTAGCATAATTTGTTTGCTTTTTATGAGTTCATTAGCCGCTTTGACAGTCGCTGTCGCTGCCGCTGCCACTGCAACAGTCACTTGAGGCAAACGATCAGAGCTTGCTTCTTCCACCTTACTCCTTGGTAGATCTGAGACTTTGTGACCCAATTGCCACACCCACAGCCATGGCGGCTAGTTAAGTGGTTTTCCATGTTCGATTGCAGTTTTTTTTGTTTTTTAAGGTGTTGCTCTTTCGCATAGTTTGTTGTTTGTCATAAATCTAAAGCCTTAACAAGTAAGAAATTGCCCATAAAAAGCAATGCACTCGACGCAGAGATACCCAGCACACAGCCAGCTAGAGTTTACATAGTCTACCAGCAGGATTTACATTTTCTTTTTCAGCTTTTGCATAGAACTATGCGACCCCATTATAACTGCAAATGCAGGGTATACACCTTTGACCTCAAAAAATGAAATATTTTGGAATTTAGGTTAATCGCATAAAAAACATATATACAAAATACATATAGGGGGGCGGGCACGTAACGTTTATACATCCTTCCATCTATTAATCTATCTATAGATCTATCAAAATATCTACCACATACTTATTTATATCGAAATATTTGGGATTAAATGTAGAAACATTTTCACTGACCGAACGTCTCATTCTATTAAATTTCTTAACTTCTATCGATGAAGTTGAAATTTCAGTTAAATTTGAAATGGAAGGTAAGCTGCAAGAGCTGCTGCTTTTATGCATCAAAATTTCTTGGTTTGCTTTAAGGTTTTCTTGACTTTTCGTAAGTCGATTCCAATGTTTAACAGTGTGTTGCTTATCCATCTCCAAATTACTTTTGATAATTTTTTGCTGTGCTTTCAATATCACTTCATCCGTAAGTTTCATTCCATGCAGTGGACCATGACGACAATGTTCTTGTATCCAGCGACGTATTGGACGGCAGCCAATATAGAATTTGCTTGGCTTTTGCATATGCTTCGGTATATCCTTAAGGATGCCATGCTGATTGAACATGCCAAAGCCAAGATCGAAAATATTACGATTCAACGGAGCTGGATGTGGTTCATCTTTAGTTCGATATGGTAATGGACCAAACCGTCTCGGTGGCAGTAATATTTCCGATTGAAATCTACGATCTTCTGCCGTACAATACTTCCAATTTTTAAAGCTCAATGTCGTCTTGTCATTGTCATCGAAATCAATGACATCCTTGTCGCCATTTTTTATTTGGAATTCAACATCTAGTTGATCATCGAATGTCATTTTCGTAATGCTCATTAGCTTGCCACGATTATGCAATACATTGAAGCGTATATTATATGGTTCAGGAAGCTCAATGTAACCTTCACCATCAAATAGATTGTCCCGAAAGTTTCCCACGTATTTGGCACCATCCGGAAATATATATATTCCCTGGCCCTGCATTCCCACTGCGTTACATGTACCCCGGAATCTAGAGCCAGTGAGAAAATGTATTTCATTTGAGATACTCTTTGCTCTTGACGCTCTTGATGCTCTTGATGCTTTTGACACCCTTAACATCTTCCTCCTCTTCTGCTAACAGCAATGTGCATGTGGAAAATATGTAAAAAAAAAATATATACAACGGGAACATAGAACGAAAAGCGAAAAACGAAGAATGAAAATGTGAAACATAAAACGTAAAACGAGCAATGGAAATAATTCAAATAATGTTAACAGTATTCAAACTGACATCTTGACAGATTAAGATTGAGCTATTGATATAAAATTGAATGAAACTTTATAGAGATAAGAATGCAAAAGGTTTTTTTTGGTGTGCCAAAGATTTTATACACTTGCAGTCTTAGAAGAAAAAACTCAATTTTCTATGGCAGCTACACTATAAAAAAATAAATAAAATAATAAAAAAAAGGAAAAAAGTAAAAAAAATAAATAAAATAAATAAAAATAAAATAATAAAAAATATATATTTATTTAAATAAAAAAAAAAAATAAAATAAAAAAAAGAAACAAGCGAAAAAAAATAAAAATAAAATAATAAAAAAATACATTTATTTAAACACAAAAAATTAAAATAATAAAAAAGTAAAAAAAATAAATAAAATAAATAAAAATCAAATAATAAAAAAATATATTTATTTAAATAAAAAAAAATAAATTAAATAAATAAAAATAAAATAATAAAAAAATACATTTATTTAAATAAAAAAATAATAAAATAATAAAAAAAGGAAACAAGTAAAAAAAAAATAAATAAAAATAAAACAAAAAAAAAAAAAATTATTTAAATAAAAAAAATAAAATAATAAAAAATATATTTATTTTTATTTAATATTTATTTATTTAATTTATTTAATTATTTATTTAATTTATTTAAATTTATTTAAATAAATAAAAAATGTATATTATTTAAATAAATGTATTATTTTTTTGTATCGTCGTGTGTTATAAATATATATATATATATATATATATATAGGCCCCTAATAAACAATTACAACGACCATCCTCTGCATGAAACCTTGTACGCGGACATAAACAAGACTAACAAAAGCAACATTTCCAGTGTAGGAGTTGAACCGAGAGAGACCCATGAACAGCACTAGAACAGCTCCATTTGACAACTTAACATAATAGAAATAGATTACATATATAATATATATAAACTCTAAAATTCGCAATTTTTTCAAAATAAAATATTTGGCATTACAAACTCTTGGGCAATATATTAACAGACGGACATTCAATTTTGCGACTTTAAAACCTTTTAATTTTTATATTTTCCATATTTTCTTTTATACATATATTACATCCAAATTGTATATCAGGCAACATTAATTTTCATTCAACATAAATTTGTCGCATAATATAAAACAAATAATAATAAAATTAAATCATTAATTCTACTGCAATTCAACTACAAATCAAAAGCTGAACGATTAATATCAACAAAACTTGTCGGACGCTTCATGTGCGACTGCACAACATTAAGATTATCTGCTGCCTGCTTAACGCTCATAAAGAACGCACTTTCATACAGACCCTTGATGCCTGCCTTCAGTGAATTCTCAGAGACGCTGCGTGAGAGTGTATGTGAAGCAGCAGAGTCAACTACAATAGGATCTGAGCTACTGGTCCAGTGGCGAGCTCTATCAATTTGCAGAGTTCTTGCATCTAGATGTTGCAATTTCCATTTCTGAGCAGCACGTTTCTCTTCCTTGCAGAATTTATTCCTAATGCAAAACTCAGTGTCTGTCATCGGTTCGTCGGGTTGTCGTTTGCCCGCAATAAGACTATCAACCGTTGGTTCATTGGGCTTCACATGCTGTTTACAGATCTTAGGGAAATAACGTTCACGATGCACTTTCTTTTCGGGTGCATAGAGCATGATATTATTGAGCTGTGCTGCTTCCGTTTCCAAATTATTCACAATAATTTGACGACAGAAACTGGGCAAAGGTTCACGTACATTCTTTTTATTAGCCGCACGACAGTTGCGCGTTATCCAACGCTTCTCCTTGGGACACGACACATAAACACTTTTTGCAAATGGCGGCGGTCGTTCTGTTAACCAGCCTGACGTCGAATTATAGATACCTTCCTCTGCATCATAACAATCCGGTGGCACAGTGCGTGCCTGCAGCGTGCTAGTCAAGTAAGACGTAGGTCCCACTGGCTGTTGGCCATAGAAACGTTCAGCCTGATAGCGACGATCATTGGGCGTTAGATAATCCCAATCATCGGACTTGAATTCACCATCACGGAATGTGCCCTGCACATGAAGGCCATCATTGAACCACATATCTTCAATGCGCACAAGTTTGCCCTCATTGAACTCGCCTTTGATGGTGAAGCGATATGGCGGAGCCAATTTAAGATGGCCGAAACCATGAAATTTGCCTCTAACAAATCTGCCACGATATTCGGCACCATCAGGGAAACGATAGCCACCAAAACCATCCATAGTATTCACAGCATCATTCCATGCACCTTCATAACTGCTGCCAGTAAGAAAATGTTTCTTAGACTTTTTCGCTTCCTGCGCCGTGTCAATTTTACGTAAATTCATTGTTGTGCGTTTAGTGAATGAATATGAATACTGACAGACTGAATAAGTTTTGAGTGTCGAACAAAAAAAATTATTTTATGACTGTTTGCTGCTTAGACTTGACCCACTTACAGCAGTTGACAGCAGGTGGCAGCCAGCGCCAGGATTGCTGTGATTTCACATTTACTTTATGACTTAATGAGTGCTGCGTGCTGCGTGTTTTTTGCCTGTCTGTGCTGCCTGTCTATCTAGATCTCATTATGCGCCACAACTCTTGCTACACAGTCTGTCTGTTTGCCACAAATTGGTTGCCACAAATTGCGCGTCATTTTGCCATTGAGATTTCTCTTTAACTAGACAGAGTATCTATACGTCGGCTACTTAAATTATACAACTTTTTTTGCTTTTGCTTTTGCTTTTCACATGCAATTCCATAGAGTATTCATTGGTCGACTAGTCGAATAAATTATAATTTCTGCGGTTTTTTATGACTTGCAACAAAATACAAAAAAAAAAAACAGAGAATGATTTGATCTATTTGCTGTCTGCATTGCTTTTGGCCTGCTGCTGGCATCTCTAGTTATATTGTTAGCTTCAATTTTTTTGTTGTTGTGGCTGCGTGTGTTGCACGTGCCCCACAACAAATCGTAAGCACTCCCAGTTGACCACTAAATCATGTTCACTTACCTCACTGTTGGCAGCGCCCGTTGCTCCAGCGCTGCCTCCGCCACTGCTGCCAACTCCACCTGCGTCGCCTGCAGTGGTAGCATGACCAACAGCAGCAGCGCCGCTCACGCAACGAAAATCCACTGAACCACCTGATGAACGTCGTGGTTTACTGATATCCAGACGCAATATCCCTGGCTTGGGCCGCCGCGGCGGCACTGCGGCTGTTGTGCTCCTCCACCCGTTGTCACCTGCTGGCTCTACATTTTCACTTGTCTCTGTCTCTGTGTCTTTCTCTTTGTTTGTCTGCATTTTGCCAGAAGGCAATTTGCACGAGCTGGCAGAACGAGTGCGCGTTACACACGTCCGCTGTGCAGCGCCAACGCGAACGTACTATATCCTGCTCTATGTCCTGGCCAAAGGAAGCAACAATTACGCCAAACAACAGTAACAGCAGCAACAGCAGCAGCAGCAGCAGCAGAAGCAGAAGCAGCAGCAGCAGCGAAAATAAAATGTGAATTAAACGCGTCGACGTCCGCGACGACCACGCAATAAACGCGAATGTAAATGTGATTGCGAGTATGAGTGAGTGAGTGAGTGAGTGAGTATATGAATGTATGAGTATGAGTGTGAATGTGTATGTTTTGTGAATGACGTTCACGCGGCGACAGGACACACGGCACTTTCAACTGTTTCTTGTTGCTGTCACATAGCTCACAATGTTGATGCGTGCCATGGATGTGGATATGAACTTCCTGTTTTCAGGGTCGTCAAAGGACTGCAGGACTATGTATACACGAAACTGTGAAATGCGAACAGTACAATACAATGGACAGAACACTTACATAGCTTTCAGCTCTATGTAATTATGTCTACGTTACGCGGCCTGTGCCCCAAAAAGTGTCAAAAAAAAATAAAATGTTGAAAAAGGAAAAAAAAAAAAACACAAAAAAATATCGCATGTCGCGTTTTTCATTTTTCATTTGTTTAACGTTACATTTTCCTTTTAGTTGAATTTAGCAGGTGGCATGAGGCAAGAGGCAGGTGGCAGCAGGCTGGTGGCAGAGAAGGAAGTGAGGTTCCCTTTGCAGTTTTACTGGTAATTATGACCGCACACACACATACGAGTCGCCTTGAGTTTGTTTTCTAATTTTCAATATGCGATACACAAACACACAAACATACAGACGCCCACAAGCGCGCCCCCATTAGTAATGTTCGCCAATGCTTGCCACGCCTCCGTGCAGATAGAAAACAAGCAAGTGCGCTTGTTAGCTGCCAGCCAAGCCCACATGCTGTGCTATGTGCCCCATGTCCTTTGCCAACTCTTCGTCTCTTCTGTTGCTGCTGTTGCTGCTGTTGCTGCTGCTGATATGCAATGCTTTAGCTCTATTACATGCGAAGCACGTTAAATTAATTGAACAGCAAAATGTGCAACAGCAACAGCAGCAGCAGGAGTAACAGCAGCAGTAATAATAAACACAACATGTGCATTTAAGTTTTATTATTCACTTTATTCAGTTGCAGCACTTAAAATAAAATTGTATAAAATAAAATAGAATTAATTTGATAATCAATATAAATTGTGGAATGTTTCTTTATCTATATCTATATAATATATATATATGTATATGTGAGTATGAGTGTATCTATATTTATGTATGTATTTGTATGTGTGACGCATTTTGTTTTTATTTTTTTTTTATTTTATTTTATTTTTCTCTGCACTTTATCATTTTTATGCTTATATTCATGCCTTAGTACAAATTTCAGTTTCAGTCTCAAAAATTGAATTGTTGCATAAATTAACTAAAACCATTACGTACATAAGTTTCATAATAAATTTGCGCAAAAAATATATAAAAAATATATATATAAATATTCCTAAAAATCGTTAGGTAAATCGTCTCTGTTAATAGTAAGCTATATCGTATCTATAAATATTTTATAAACTATCAAAAAAAAAAAACAAAACTTGAAAGTTTTTCCAGTATTAACTGTATCTTGCTATTTTTTTTTTTACTTCTCTCTGTTTCATTTTTCATTTTTACCTGTTTCATGTTCAGTTTCAGTTTGTTGTTGTTCTTAAGCTCCGCACTCAGGTTGCGGTAATCTCTTATACGCCACGTATGCCGCTAGCAATTGCTACACGCTTGCCGCAGCTGCAGTAAATTTATAGAGTTTACCCTCCAAAAAAATGAAAAAAACCCAAAAAAAAAAGAAAGCAAAAATATTTTCATACACAAAAGGCGGCCACATAAAAGTGAAATCGATTTATGCATAAAATTCTTGATGCTGAAAAATTTATGAATAACAAACATTCAGAAAAACACATATGAGTGTGTGTGTGTGTGTGTGATAATATATCGTGTTGCTGTTGCTGTTGCTTGCTGTTGTCGTAGCTTATTTGCTTAACAATATATTTTCCAGCAAAAGAAGCTGCAACAGCAATACGCAGCAGCAGGAGCAGCAGCAGCAGCAGCAGGAGCAGCATCATGTTTGCCGTGTTATTCTTTTGCGCTTTTTACATGTGCTCAGCCATCCTACTGCTACGTCCTTATGTTGTTGTTGTCCTTTATGTGCTTGCTCTCTGCTGTTCTGTTTGCTTAGCTTAATAACCAGTTTTTCTCAAACATGAAAAGTTGGCCAAGTTAAGCAGCAATTGCGAAGCTTTTATTATCTTTCGTTACGTTTCTCTTCAACAGTTTGCTTTGCTTTCAGTTTCGTTTCGTTTCAGCTTTATTTTGTTCGTGCTACGAGGCATATGATAAATGCGACCTGTTTGTCCACCTAATGAATTGTCTGACATATGTGTATGTGTGTGTGTGTGTGAGTGTTGTGTTTGTGTTTGTGTCTTACATGCCAAATACTTTCACTTAGTTTATTAATACTTAAATACACATTGAGCTTAAGCTTTATGCTCGCTAATTGACTTATGTCTACGCGCTTATTCATCTGTCTCTTTCACTTTGCTCTTTACGTCTTTTCTTTGTAATTGTGTGTGTGTTGATGGCATTTTCAATGAGCATGTCGTTCGTTCAAGTTAATTTGGTCATTTAGTCTATTGATTTTCATATTAGCTAATCTATATACTTGTAAGTTAACTAGCTAAGCTTACAGCTATATGCTTATGAAAAAGAAAAAGAGAAGAAATCTCACTTAACAGCTAATAAACGCACACATTACTGCTATCCTTGCGGGTATTTCGTATGAGGGATGGGTAGGGGGAGTGTGAGGCTCAAGATTTGACAGGGTGTGGGGGGGGGGATGGTGAATGTTAAAATGTTGTCACTTTGCCCAGACGCATGCCAAGCAATTTACGACGTTTTTTGGCGCTCAACTTAGTCCAAATGGTGCTGCTGCCCTCAACAAGCAGAAATTCATCGCATAAATCATCAGTTTCCGTCTTTATCATGCCGCCATAGAAATGATCCTCCTGATACTTCTCAGAACGTGAATCTCCAGAAACAAAGCCGCTTTCGGGTCGCGACAGTGATGCTGTATGCCACGGCAACTGTTGAAACCATCGAGCCACTTTGGCCGTCGACGAGAGCTGTGAAAATAAAAGCAGAGCATAAAAAAACAAGAACAACAACAACAGTAACAAAAAAAAGAAAAAAAAAAAGTCAGTTTCAGTGTGTAAATTTTATGCAAATGAGTTATGTGCGCAAATTGCTGTCCACCAACCGACACCAACAAGAAGTAAAGACACAGACACAGCAAGTGAGAGAAGAAAGGGGAACGAGAAAGTGGGTGAAAGTGAAAAACGGCGACACTTGTTTCTTTTTGTTTCGTGCACTTTCTGCCTTGCCATCGTTTTTCATTTATCAAGTGAAATTTATGCACTACCCGCTGACTGCGTGGCTGTTCAACTGTTCAGCTGTTCAGCTGCTTGCCTGCTCGACGGCCGTTCATTATCCAACGCGGCGTATGCGTAATACAAATGCGCTTAAGAGTATGCACAGCGCTGTTTATTTTATTTTTTTTTTGTTATTATGCTCCGCACTTAAAAGTATGCAACACTTTTTGCTCCTGCTGCAAAACTCATTAGTAAATTGTTCAATGTTGCGTAAAGTGCCAACTGCCAGCGGTATATAATGATTATATATTACTTGCTTTTAATGCATATTTATATATATATTATAGATATATGTATATAGTATATATATATATAGATGTATATTTACTATTATTTTTTTTTTATTGCTGTTCTTATGTTTGTTTGTTGTATTGTTGTTTTTTTTTTTGGTGTTTGTAGCTTATTAAATAAGTTGTTTTTTTTTTTTATATAATTTACATTTAATTGGTTTTCTTTTTTCTCATTTTTTGCATTTTTTGTTATTTTTGTTTTTTTTTTTGTGTGTATTTTTTGCTCTTGCGATACGTTTATTGATATAATAATTAACGCTATTTGCATTTGCTTTTATCATTTAAATTTATAATTTATAATTTATAAATTGTAATTTTTTGTTTTTTTTTTTTGGTTTTTAATTTTGTGAGCAAACAAGTTCTGGAAGTTTTTAATACATCAAAAATATTACATTTAATAACAAACAATTTACAAAATAGTTTATAACCGATTTTTTAGCGCTTATTATCTAACAACATTTTTGACACATTTTTTTTATATATATATTTTTATTTTTATTTTTATTTTTATTTTTTTTCTTTGTTTCTAAGAGTTTCTAAAAGAGCAAAAAGGGAAAGAGAAAAATACTTGTAGCATTACTATATATATAATATTTATTTATTTATTATTGATTATTGATTTTGCTGATATGCTGCAGTTGTGTTTTTACAGTTATATATTTATCAATTTTTTTTTTATATTTATTATTATTTTTTGTTGTTGATTTTGTTATAGATTTAAGAAATATTTAAGAATCTCAAGATGAACTTAAAATGCAAAAAGTAAAAATCAAAAAAATTTGCTCTATCATTTAATACTGTGTTACACATATTCATACGCATTCACATTATTCACACTCATTATTCATTATTTATATTCATTCCTATGCACATTTATTCATATACACTCATACTTATTCACATGCATTCGCAACTTATTGCTTAGATTGACTTAGATAATCCATAACTTAGAAGCTGGTCCACGCTCATTCTTCTACTTCTTCTTCTTGTTGTTGTTTTTGCTTCTCTTGATGTTGTTGTTGTTGTTGTCGACTCTCATTTTGTTGTATGTCTGGCCCAGGCAGTACGCTGCACCTGACTCATCATTTGACTTCGATTGGGAACCTTCTCGCTGGTGCTGCGCGTTATAAAACTGGGCGTGGCCGACAACTTGCGCTGATGTCCAGCCTCATCAGTGACGCGCAATTGCACGGTATTGAAACGTGTCTCTCTTCCATTGTTATTGTTGTTGTTGTTATTGCTGCTGCTGTTGTGGCTCTGATTCTGATTGCTATTACTTTGGCTGCTGCTGCCAGGACTGATGTTATTGTTGCTGCTGCGTTGACGTGGCGATGATGGCGAGTCAAGTGTAGATGAGCTGCGACTTGTGTCTCTGGTGCCAGTGGAACCGCCGCCACAGGCTAAACCAGCCAAATTTCCATTGGAAACTGCAACTTTTAGCTGCTCCTCTAAATTATTTAGATTCTGTTCGATGCTGAGACGTAGATCTTCGTTTAACGTGGAGCTGCCCGTAAATGAATTGCGATTCAGTGATGTGGCTAACGGTGATGGTGTCAAGACTCCAGCATTGAGGCCACCGGGTGATGTAAGGAAATTGAATGCATTTGCAGCATTGTTGTTGTTGTTATTATTATTATTAGTGGGCGTGGCTGGTGTGCAAGACAAAGGATTAACAAAGAAATAGGAATTGTGCGGTGAAGATGTTGACGGTGTCTGTTGTTGAAGTTGATGCTGCTGCTGCTGCTGCTGTTGTTGCGTTACATTCGCATTAAGATTGAGCGCCTGCAGGCGATTCAATAGCTCCTGATTAACTTGGAACAGATCCTTAGAGAGTGCATCCTGTTGCTGTTGTTGCTGCAGTTGATTGCTGATGTTATGCAACTGACTTATTGATGGATATGTGCCGCTGCCGCTAGCTCCAGCTACTGCAGCTGCTGCTGCTGTCAAAGGTGGCGTCGGCGGCGTCAATTGTGCTTGTTGCTGATGTGTGGAGGATGTAGGCGAGGACTGTTGCTGCTGTTGCTGCTGTTGCAAACTCTGTAGATTTTGAAGATTCTGTAGATTCTGACTCTGCTGATTAAGTCCGCTAAGCTGATGGCTTAGCGATGTCAGCTGCTGATTGATGTTGCCCAAATTGTTGATCTGTTGATTGATTGTGGCCAAATTGTTGTTGTTGCTCGTTGCTTGCAAGAGCAGCTGCAGCTGTGATTGCTGCTGCTATTTGATATGTGAAAATTGGAAGAGAGTGAAGTGTCTCAAGTCAGCTTCAAATTGAAAATAATGAAACACACAACAACAACAAGAAGAAACAAACAAAACAAACAAACAATGAAAAACGTGCAAAACGGAAAAAAAAAAAAAACAAAACCACGCAATAAGTAATAAGTCGACGGGCAGCAGTCGAAAGCAGCAGCAAAAAAAAAAAAAAAAATCAAAACAAAATAAACATGCTGAAGGCTATAGGCAGGAGGCAAAAGGCGGGCTAGGCATTGGGCATTGGGCATTGGGCGTTGGCGATTATTTTCTTAATTTTGTAATTTATCGATAATCAAGGCAACAAAATTATGAAGTCATAAATCAAAGCACATTTTGTTTACAAATCAAACAACATAAACTCTACGGTTAAAGGGTTCTCGACTCACCTGTGGCGCCATGCCAATGTTCGCCGATGTGAGGCCCGTGCTCTGCTGCTCGTTATAGGCGCCCAGCGAGGCCAAATGTTCGAGCAGTTCACGGTTCTGCTGCAACAGCTGCTGTGTGCGTGCCTATCGAAAGAGACAGCAAGAGAAAGAAAGAGAGAGAGAGAGCATGCATTTAGTTGATTAAACTTGAAGATCTCATTTTTTCATATTGCAATTTACCTGCGCCTCAATTCTAGCATTTGTCTCTGATATCAGCTGCTCACGCACAAGCATCAATTGTCCAAGCGCCTGACGTGTCTGCTGTGCTTGTGCCTCTAGCTGATCCTTTAGCTGTGTAATCTCTGTGCGTGGCGATGAGGGTGAACTGCATGATTTGTCATCCACATCGCACTAAAAAAAAAACAATTAAATATTTAAATAAATTAAACGAAAAATATAAAATATAAAATATTAAGAATAAATATTTGTTGCCTTGAAGAAAATGCAAAAAGTTTTTATATTTATTTCAAATAATTTTATTTATAAATAAGTTTCACTTAATGATCTGTCTATGAATGCGCTCAACTAGCACTTTTAGCGAATGCTTGTGAAAAAATCATTTTAAATCATTTTCATAGATATAAATATATATATTTCTGATATATAGTATATATATATATATATTTATTTATAATAAATAAGCAATAAATCTTCCATATGTTTACAAAACAATTTAAAATGTTGTGCAAATATAACAGAAATATAATATACAAAACTGCAAAAATATTCTTTGCAAAATTTGAATTTTAGCAAAAAAAAAAAAATATTTTTTTTTTTATATATATTTCTTGTTACTTATTTATTTATAATAATAATAATACATTTATTACAAAGTCACGCGGTAACAAAAAAAAAAAAATAAAAATAATAATAAGAATGAAAAGTAAACAAAACAATTTGAAATGTTATTCTTGTGTTTACGCTTTGCTTTTGCATTGCATAAACAATGAGAATGAGATTCGCTTTTTTTTCATTTTTTTTGCTCTTCATCAGTTTCTGTTTCTGTTTCTGCTACTTGTTTCTTTGTTTTTTTTTGAATATTATTCGTAATTTATAGAAATGAGCTAAACGAAATGTGAAATGAATTCTATTTCGTTTTTGTCTTTATGGCATTTTAATAGTTAAATTTTATTTGCCGATAAGTATTTAATAATTCGATTAACATTTAAGATTTTAAGATTTCCCCATTGGCCATTGGGATTTGGGATTTTGGGGGATTTTACTTACCAAGAGGCTGGTCGATTTACGTAGACTCGACTGTGTCGGCATCAGCTCCAAGTGATTTGGTCGCTGCGGCTGCAGCAGTGGCTGCGTGTGGTCCAAATCTGGCGATATGGCCAAATGCTCTATAAATAATGCAAAGAGAATACAAAGCGATGAGTATCAGAACGTGAAAATAACGCCAAAGCCCTAAGTTAACCCTGCCACAGCAAGGTCACAACACACACACACACATAAATATATATACAGCAGACAACACCTGCTGTGCTGTGGTTCAGGTTCTTCTTGCACTTAATTTCCACTTAATTACAGCAGCTTGATTTCAATATTTGTTTTGATTATGCTCTGCATACAATAAATAATGATATAATTATACCTCTCACACACACACATACATTTATACGTACATAAGCATCCTGAACTTTGATTTGTTTGCAAATATTTCAAGTATTTAAAGAACATTATTTTTACTTTATTTTTGTTTTTGTATTTTTCAAATATTTCACTTCTAACAAAAATCGTAAAATTTTTGTGCTTAAAATATTTGTGAGAATTTTGGACTTTTTGCGTATTGTTTTGTTTCTTTTTGGGTTATGCTCGAAAATCAACTTGCAACATTCCTCATGGCGCGCCATGTAAATTCATTTCGCGTTTTTCTACTGTTCATATAACTAATTTATTTCGCTTGCCTCGCTGCACATGGAATATCTTTTGGCCAAGCAAGGATATTTTATATATATAAATATATTTATATATATAAATATATCTAGATATATATAGAAACATATGTTGTCTTGCTTTTGTTTATTTTGATTGACTGATTCATGAATTTTACAATCATAGTGACCCAATTTGAGGAACAAGCTAAGAACAGCTAAAAGTGCTATACAAGAGATTTGTATGAACAGCTGCAAGTGTCGACCAAGTAATTAGCTGCCTACTAAAACAGTTCATTGTACATGTTTCTATGGAAATATACATAGATTAATATACACTCACTCACTGCTACATATATAATTTTTGCTTTCTTTCTTTTGTTTAAAATATGTAGCATACTTTTGAGCGTTGCCTTTGTATATTTATTATTATTATTGTATATTTACAAAAACGATAAAAGTCGCTTGACAACTAAATTCTATAATAATTCTCGTTTCATGTTTTTGGGCAAAATACAAAGGCCGCAGCACATCTGTTGTGTATAAAGCAAAAAGTATTTGAAATAATCTTTGAAATAAAGTCAACAGACGCCTACAAAAAAAAAAATAAAAATAAAAATATGAATATTAACAAATTAATTGTGTTGACAATGAGATAGAATGACTGACTAACAGATACGCTGCAAAGACTTTAAAGTAACTTAGCAGTAGATAAATTAACATACTCATTTTTTTACAGGGTATAAAAGGCTAAACGACCATATAAGGACGCCTACGAAATGTTGCTACGTTTATGCGAGATGATAAATAAATTAATTATTATTTTTGGCACACGACTGTCGCCGACATGCCAA
Organism: Zaprionus obscuricornis; assembly: GCA_037044475.1. Classification (NCBI taxonomy): domain Eukaryota; kingdom Metazoa; phylum Arthropoda; class Insecta; order Diptera; family Drosophilidae; genus Zaprionus; species Zaprionus obscuricornis. The sequence goes on from JBAMBR010001019.1 coordinate 36,262, forward strand.
AATGTTTAAATGTTGAAAGCCTAAATGCCTTAACGCCCAATTCCAGGCACGCCCACACGCGTGTATTGCCACGTGATTTGTACGTGTCTCTTTTTCTTCTTCTTCTTCTTGTTGCTATTTTTCATCTTCTTCTTATTTGTTACCTGGCGACAAAGTTTCCGTTTTGCATTACAGCTAATAGAATTTATATATATATATGTCTTCAAGTAAATATATATATATATATATATATATATATATATATGTATGTTTACCATATACAACTGTCTAAGTGGTTGACGAAGAGAGAAGAAGAATAGGGGGCAGAGGCAGCGCTACTTGATTATTGAGTATTTCAGCTAGTAATTTCCAAGAATTTCTGTCGAATTTCTGTCGTTCGTTTTCTTTAAGAAACGAAGAAAGAAAGAAAAAAAAAACAAAATAGAAAATAGAAAATCTTCGTTTCTTTTTTCGACAGTTTGGCATTCGATGACGTCAAGTGAGAAGCCGCTTTTCACTTCATTGGCAATTGCAGCAGTGAAAATTGTGAAAATTGTGAAAATTCTTTTCCACTTTTGAACACAACAACAATTTACAAAAAAAATTAATTGAAATTTTTATTTTATTTTTCTCATTTTTAATTTTTAATTTTATTTTTATTTTTGTTAATTCTTTACTATTAAATTTTAAACTGCAACTGGCGCTTGCCACGCCCTCTTTTGACCCTATTTCAAAATGCAATTTAAATGTAAATTCTTTTAGTTCGCTTTTGTGAATTGAACAGAATTTGAAATTTGCATTCAAATGCCAAAAGTGAAACTGAATTGCAAACTAATGCAAGCAAAGGGGGCGGGAGGGGGGTAATGGTCGAACTGGTCCAGCTGAGGTCACCCACAGACACCACTCGAACCACAAGTGGACAGCTGTCGAGTTGCATGCCCCCAGGAAAGCAGCTGACGACAGTGCAAAGCTTTTCATTTATTTATGGGCTCAACGAACCAAAGGGGAATGTGCTGCACATGCAATGAGTTGACTGAGACAGGGACAGAGAGAGGGGGTAGGGGTTGAGGGTAAGGCAGTAGAAATCATATGCGATTCATCATTCGTTATCGTGCTAATATACTTTACCTTTCTTTGGCGTCTCGCTGGCTACAAGCGCAACCAGTCCGCCATCGCCTTCGCTTAGTTGCTGTTCGCTGATTTCACGCTCGGCATCTCCGAGCAGCTCTGTGGAGGAGACATCAGAACGTTCATCATTCGGCTCCAGGGAATTCTTATGAAGATTAAATTTGTGGCACACTTCAAAGGCTTGTCCGACAGTGCGCACAATGCGCATGGCCTGAGACTGTAAATACACAAAGAGACAGAGAGAGAGAGAGAAAGGAAGATTAATAATAATCCGCACAGCAGTCGCAATTATGTTAAGTCAATGCTGAAGACAAAGCAATATTACGTATACGACCCCATTGACTCAAAATCAACTTTTGCTTTGAACACACTACAACACACACACACAAAACGCACACACACCTCGGGATCACTTGCCGCATTGCCGCAGAATATTGCATCCATTGTGCATAAATTATCAGAATCCAGCACCACTGTACGTTCCAATGGTGAACTGCGACGTCGCTGCCGCTCCTTACGTTGCTCTAACAACATGGCCGCTGATATGGCAGCACCAAAAGGTAACATGACATCCGATGCCTCAATGGGCTCACGAAATGAAAGCTTCTTCCGTGGCTTATCTGTCTTGGGACGCTCCAGCATAATCCCATTTCCTGCACAGACCACAGCAGTACCACCACCAGCTGAACTGGCGCCACTGCTGAGACTCGAGCTACTTTGTTTCTCGTAATGCGAATCGCTGAGACTCTTGCGTCGATGCAGCATATGATGCTGTTCGGAACGTTGATACAGCTGCTGTGCACGTCGCAGCGCCTTGGGTGAAGCCTCGTAATGCGAATCGTTGGGCAATCGCTTGAATTTGAGTCGTGCCTTCAGCACAGAATCACCTTGTGCGGCAGCCTTGTTAGCCACTGGCTGTTCATTCTTAATGAAATACACAGTATTCTCATCATCATTGAAGAGAATGTGCCGTGACTTTTGATCGATATATGTATCGTCGAGGAAACGTTGTGGCTGTGGCGAGGATTGTGCCAAGGTACGTGGCGCTAATTCTCCCTCAACGCAGCCAATAAGTTCTCGAATATCCAAACTTTTATTGCGCGCCAATTGTTTCTGTTTGCGTTGTGATGTCTTCTTTGGGGATTGCGGTGGCTTCTCCTTTTGCAGCAATATATCACGTATCAGATCACCGCCACTGCGAAAAATATTACGATGATAATGCACTTCCGCTGGCTTATCAGCCTCATCTCGACCAGCAGCAGTAGCAGCAGTAGAAGTAGCACTGGCAGAGACTTTACTACGACTGCGTGACCAGGGCAAAAAGTCAAAGGCTTTGGTAATAGGACTACGTGGATTTGATGCAATAGGATCTGCTAGATGTGACTGTTGATGTGCCTGCTGCCTGTTGCGTTTCAGTGATGGTGGCGTGCCATTGGCATTAGCCATCGTTAAAGTCTTTTCATGCTTCATGGCCAAGCACACAAAGAAAGCAACAGACGTACGTTGAACCAAAGTTCAAATACAAAATCAAGGTCTCTTTTTTTCTTTTCTTTTTTCAAAGTTGGCCAACAGCGCTACGTTGCGTTGCGTTTGCCGCTGTCAACAGTCGAGAGTTTTCTCTATTAGTTTTCACTTAGTTCAATGCTGTTCATATATATCTATATCTATATCTATATATATATCTTTTTGTATATAAATATATATCGATATATATATTTATTTTCAATAATCGGCGCCAATTAAGAGACTATTAATTTCACAATTGTTTTGGCTACGGGGCTGCGATTCCTTGGCTCCGGTTGTTCACACACACGCGTCATATTTTCACTTTTCGCACCTACAGTTCAAGTATCTGTATCTTTTTCTATATACACAATGTATATTCTGTATAATTATTATATTTTATATATTATATATTTATGTTTATTTGTTTCTTTTTTTCCTTTTTCAAGTTAATTCGATAACATTCTAAAATAAATTTTTGTATATTTTTATATTTTCTACGAATTTTTGCCAGTTGCATTTTGAATTTTTTTTTTGCATTGTCAATCAGTTTGCATTTGTTTTGACTGACGCGAAGACAACACGACTGAAGGTCGAACTTGCCAGCTAAAAGTTGTGATGTCATAGTAGATAATCTAAAATAAATCTCACTGCTTAAATTTAGGCTAAACATTTTACGTTTTTACGTTTCTCTTGATTTTTTTTTCTACATAATAAAAACTTAAGTCATAAATCATTTTATATGACATTTTTTCTAGGAATATCGAGAGGGAAAAATTGACTGTTGCCAAGAGTCTGAGGAATCTAAAGAGTCGTCTGTGTGGTAAGACAATACATTCATTTTGCTTGTCTATCAACAAAAAAAAAACTCAAGCACTTTGTGGTGAAACAATAACAAGAACAACAAACTTTGAGACATAAACGAGACATGATTTTGTATTATTTTGACAAGCGCGAACAGAATTAGTTTATACATTTGAAAAGTGTAGAATGAAAAGAAGAATTGATTTATACGTATTTGTGAATTTTTAATAGTAAAACATAGATTGCAGCATATTTGACAGTTAAAGGCACGTACAAATATTGCGCATACGTCGCGTGTGCCGGCAGAAATCGATCTAACGAAGTGGCAAAGGTGTCGATTGATGCTCTGTCTGTCTTTTTGTCTGTTTGTATGTCTGTCTATCTGTCTGTTCGCTTATCTCTCTCAGTTTGTCTATCTGTCCATCTATCTCTGCACTTGACTAACAAACACAAACACACACACACACAGACACAACAGCAACACAATTCGTGCGCAGTACGCTGACGCAATTGCCAATAAATCAAATCAAATCAAATCAAATCGTTGAGAGTTGAAAGGGAAAAACTAAAAAAAAAATAAAATAAATAAGAAATAAAAATCAAAGCAAGGTAAAATTGCGATTGAAGTGTTTTGAAAAACTGTTGAAATTTGCATTTTGGTTACACAAAATGAGAACTTAAATAATCAAAAGTGAATTTTTGTTACGTGGAAAACTACTTGAATATTTATGGCGAAAAGAAACATCGTTAAAAATTTGCCATTGCCTTTATATGTTTTTATATTTATATTTTTTATTTATTTATTTATTTATTTGATTTTTCGAAAATGTTCGTTTTCATTTCTTGTTGCTGTTTTCTGTTTTCTGATTTTGTTTTACTTCTGTTTGTTTTTCTTCTCGTTTTTGCGTTTCTTTGTCATAAGGGAAAATTTTTTTACAGCACAAATCTTTTGTGCCACGCACTTTGCCCCGCAACGTGTTGAATATGTAAACGTTTCGTTGCTCGACATTTTAATGCCATGTGGTACAGATTGAGACAGCCAAAGGGTATGCAAGTTTAAGGCAAGACTAAGGCAATACTATGCCAAGCTAGTATCTGTCTCAAATGCAGGGTATCAATAAGTTTATACTGCTGTTTAATGTTTAAGTTTATCGGCTTCTGCTGCTCCAATTGCCACATGTTGTTTGTTATGGCCATAAGTTGTGCCACCGCGTGCCTGTGGCTAGCTAACCACAAGCCGCACTTGCAATACATTGCAATTGGTCGATGCAGTCGACCTGCCATCAACTGTATATCGTATTTTGCACGTGGTTTGTTATGCTTAAACATGAATTTACAGCCACAAAATGTACTAATTAACTTTTCATTAGTCATCTGCCAAAAAGCGCACTTAAAATTTCATTTACTAACACACACACGAGAGAGAGAGAGAGAGAGAGAGAGAGAGAGATATGTAGCATTAAGTAGCCACTGCTTTTTATACCCTGTATGCAAAGGCAGCAAAGGCTATTTCAATCAATGGCAAAACATTATTGGCCATGTATAAATTATTGTTGCATCGACAGTCAAGAGAGAGAAAAATATTGAATGATGAAGTAAGCGTTGGGTATCTTATAGTCGAGCATGCAGCGATTGAAGACGTTTCTTACTTGCTTTGTTATATACTAAAATTGCAACACAAACACACACAGACACACACAATCACACACCCACACGCGCCAACTAACAGACACACACACACATACATAGCAAAGACTCGTTCGATTTTCGAAATACTTTAGAGCAGGCTATTAAAATAATGGATCTATTTTGGTTTAAATGCAAAATGAACGAAAAAGCAACAAAAAAAAAAAAAAACGAAGAAAAAAGCGAAAAGAAAAATCAAGCGAATATTCAACACAGACTAATTGAAAATTTGGCGGATTGTGGGCAGCCATTTTGGGGCAAATACACAAGGGAAATTTGCGGTATATATATGTACGCTACGATGCGAGTTCAGATATATTATATGAGCATAGGAGATACTATATAAATTGTGGCAAGTTAGACTTTTGCAATTGTTGCAAGTTCTTCATATTGCAAAAGTTGTGTTTAATCTTTTCTGCAAAATGAGCAGTAAATTTTTATGCGGACTATTGGCTGCTAGCTGTCAGTTATCATTGGTTTTCCCAGCGGAATATTATAAATAAAATAAGAAAGAAGAGTTAGCAAGTGAGACAGAGAGAGACGGAGAGAGAAAGAGAAGAAATTCATAAATATTTCATGCCATCACGTGTATGTCTGATTGACCATCATATTATTTATTTATCTTAAGCTTTAGCTCTAGCTCGTTCTCACTCGCTCTCTCTCTCTCTTACACTCTCATTATGTATCTCACTCCTTCTATCCACCTGTGGGGAATTTAGCTCATTAACTTTTGTTGCGTGGGCTGCTTGTAGATGATGGAAATGAAAATGAAAATGAAAATTAAGTTGATTGCGGCAATTTTATGGCACCTGCCTAAGAACTAATATGCATAAACAAATTGCAAAGTGCGTCAGATGTTGAATCTGCCGTTTGTTTTGTTTTTTATTTTTTATTTATATTTTTTTTTTCTGTTCTCTTGAATTAATATTGTATTGTATTTAGTTGAAAAAATAAAAATAAAAATAAAAATTCACAGTCCAAAGAAGGTCTAACACTTAGCATAAATGAAAGCTAAAAATACTTTCGATATATATTTTTTTTTATTTTAGAATTTTCATCGCACGTTTTTGGCACTTTGTGTGCAATTAATTTTCCATAGTTTGACAATTTTCATTAAAATAAATATATATATATATATTTTGTTACTATAAACTATTGTTGTTGTTATTGCTGTTAACTGATTGGCTAGCATGATCACGCCGCTAAGTTGATGGCGTCAGCCAGTACCAAAAAAAAAAAAAAGAAAGAAAAAGCGAAAAATCCGAGTGGCTCGATTCGATGACAAACACTTTTACTTGGCGTATGTTTCATATTTTCATTTTTGCTTTATGATTTTTGGTTTTTTTAGCATTTGGCTATTTGGCTATTTGCTATTTGCCATTTGCTTTTCTCCTGTTTTTATTTTCCTTGATGATCTATAGACTAGCAGAAATATTTTGCTTAAAGATTCTGACATGCCATTGCCTGAATTTATTTAATTAATTTCTGTGACATTTTCGCATGTTTATCTATATTTTCAGCTGGCAAAAATTCACATTTTATTTCAATTTATTTTTCATATTTCTTTTCGTATTTGTTTTTTTTTTTTTTCTCTATATTTTTCAATTTATTTTTTTTTCTTTTTTTTTTTTTGTATTTATTTTTCTTTCATTTCATTTCATTTTATATTTTTGTAGCTTTACCAAAACTGTTATTAGTTTTCACTGCACTTCATCAACACTAACAGCAACACCAACACAATGACAAATACACAGAAACGTGCAACAATTGCATAAGTTGAATGCGACAAGTATTTCAACACAATTTGCAAAGTTGCAAGTTTCAAAACATACACACGTCTGATGCGGCGCACGATCGAACAGGCACTGGACAAAAATGAACAAGCCGAAGCATGCCGTACTGTGTCGTAGCGTTGTATATTTTGATCATTGACGGATCCGTCAGTTAGCCGGCGAATAAAGAGAGCTTTTATTTTCATTGGCAATAAGCTTTCGCCACTCAGCTGTTAACGCAGCAGTTTGTTTTTAACATTTTCTAATTTTTTTTTTCACTCTTTGCTCTTCGCTTTTTGCTCTTGGCTCTTGGCACTTGACTCTTGATTTTTGGGCAGCAACATGCTGCGTTTGTTTTGATTTCGTTTTGGGTCTCCCTGCTGTGGCTATGGCTATGGCTATGGCTATGGCTACGATTCTATACTAGATTGTATACGCATGCAACTTGTGTTGTGACGTCACTGCTTTGTGTTTCGCGGAAGTAAACACAACAATATAATGAAGCACAATCACAAGCATAAACTTTTACAATTTTCCCTGATTTTCGCACTGATTATTTTCTATTGCTATTCTTACGCTGCTTAGTTTATGGCAACGCAAATTTTGATCATAAATCACAAGTTTTCAGCACTTTGTGGTTGCTGTTTGTACTTTGTGCTTTGCGTTCTGTGTGCTGTGTGCTGTGTGCTCTGCGCTGCGCTGCGAGTTAATGTTTATTTTGACGGCTTAAAGCTATAATTATTGCGTGTACAAAGTGCAATTGCGTTGCATTTTCTATAAATTCTATTAGTTCGCTGACGCATGCATATTGTATATGTAACACGTATACGACACGTGTGCCACACACAGTCTTGTGTTAATTCTCTGAGGATTTCAACAGCTTATCCAACTGTCTTCTACAAATGTCCATAAATTCCTTTGGCTAATAGAAAATGCCAAACAGTGCTGACAATGCTGACATTGCCACAGCATCTGAAGTTGAAGGCCAAACAAATCTATCTCTCTCTCTCTTTCTCTCTCTATGTCTCTCTTTGTCTGTCGCCGCATAGCTCTGGTTAGCCACGCATATACTGCAATCAAAGCACCACAAATCAAAGCAAAATGCAATTCTGTGGCTGCTGCGGCAAAACTACAAAGTAAAAGCAATTTATTTATTGCCATAGTCGTAGCCGGGTGTGAGGCATGACTGAGGTGTGGCTGACTGCTCGTTGCCTGTTGCCACAATTTTGGCCAAGATGAGTTGTGTATTTTGCTAGACATACGGCCAATACAGCATACGGCATACAGCATACGGCCATAATACGGAAATATAGCACAAACGCCTGGCGGTCAGCCTGATGGACAGCTGCGTCTTACGTTTTCAGCTTTTTAATGCCAAGTAATGTGACTGACAAATGCGTCTACCTCGACGCTGGACACTGATGAATGCTAATGGCATCAAATTGTCATTTGCAATTTGGGTTTTTCTCATGATCGCAGTATAATTAGTTTATAGCAACAAATAAATGCAAATTTAGTACACCGCATAGCATATGACTAAGACTATTGTGAATGAATTCTTACTGTTGTGTTAACAGAGTTAACATTACATTAACAGCAGGCGTTGCTCTGCTAAGCTAGCAGCTGTAGCTGAGCTTAGTTAACACGAGAGAGAGAGAGAGAGAGGGTGAGAGAGAGAGAGAGAGAGAGGGGAGAGAGAGAGAGAGAGGGAGAGGGAGAGAGAAAGGGAGAGGGAGAGAAAGAGCCTTTGCATGTTAACCAGAGCTGAGCTGAGCTAAGTTAGAAGGGACTGTTAATGAAATGTTAAAAGGATCAGTTAACATTTCTTTGAAGAGTCTGGCAAATTATTGTTTACTTGATGAGTGCTGTTGAGATTTCATCTCTTTAATCAGCTGATCACATAATATGAGAATTTTATATATTGATTTTATCATTGTATATATGTATATATAATATTATAACGAGCTGAACAACTCATCTAATGTTCAATTTGTGCTATGCATATCGCAATTATTTGTTTATTTTCCGCTTGTTTGCGTTTTCAGTTTTCCAAGCAGCAGCAGCCGGTAATTCTCCCTTCCCAACCCTCTCTTTACCATTCCATTCACCACCACCACTACTCAGCATCACCCATTGCCCATCTCTGGCTGCCAGCCAAATTTGCATTTTGCAAAAACAGGACAGCCAAAATGTCATGTACAAATGTGTTTACATACATATATATATATATAGTATATAGTATATAAAGTATTTAAAACAGTTCGACATGGCAAAGGGGCAAAGAGATATTGTCTGTAGTATGTGTGGCGTGAGGTTGAGTTCTAGTAAATTTATATTGTTATTAAACTACATATTGAATGCATATTATTTACATAATTGTATATGAATTTATAATAAAATATTGTGATCGTATTACTTTACCTTTTTGTGACTTTTAAATACGGAACATTTGAAGGTATCCGTGCTGGCATCGCGTGCTATATAGCTGAATATTTTGAGATCGCTGCTGTCGTGTGAAACATAAAATATTCTATAGATGGGATGATTGAGCAACTCGATTTCCTCAGGATCATTTGTCCAATTTTTTTTCTATAAAAATCAATCAATAATTAAATGTCAGTTTTATAAGATTGATGCATGCTATATAAATATTTAATATTTGTTTGACTTTTTATTTTTTTTTTACTTACTTTTCGTCGACGTTTCTTAAGCACAACTCGTACGCCGTTAACTGATATCTGTATGGTAACCTTACGTTTCTTTAGATTCTGAACTTTGCACTCGTACTGAAAAGAAACATGAGCAGCGAGGGTAAAAAAAAAGTGTATAAGTACAAAGAGTGAGAGAGAGAGAGAGGGAGTGCGAGACAACGTTATAAATGTCACGTAGTCGCATTGGTTGGAGAATTTTCGCTCAAATTTTCAATTAACATTTGGCTGCCTTTGACGTTCGCGTCTAATGGCACAACATGACAATAACAAGCGCCATATTAGCCGCGCCCTCATGCCAAAAATTGAAGCCAGACAACGCTAATACACGCACACACACACTCACACGCAAAAGATAAACAGACACGGGAATGGGACACAGAGAGAAAGACAGGCAGACATGCAGACAGACAGGAAGACAGTTACATACATGTCAAACACAAGCAGCTAACAATATTTAAGCCAACTCACGCACAAGTCAGGCGGGCGGGCGGACATATGTGGGCGTGGCAGATAAACAATACTGATGCGTTCTGGCCTTGACTGCGACAGTTACTGCTGCTACTGCTACTGTGGCTTTGTTAACTGTAATCAATGCACATGACATTGACAGCGAGAAAGCAGCAAAAAAGTGTTGCCTGCTTTTAGGCGGCACCATGAAACTCGACACAAAAAGGAATTTAAAGCAGTTTTTGCCTAATAAGGAAGTAAACGTTCTGATTGGATATTTTCATGCGGGTCACACAGTCTATGCCTGACATGTCTGTGCGTGTCTATGTACATGTGCTTGTGTATGTATGTGTGTGTGTGTGTGTGTGAGTTTTTGTCTGTTATAGTTAGATAGATAACTCACCCGTATGCGACGCATGGCCTGCACAATTTCCGCTCTTGTATTGGGCCGTGGCACCTCCTCCCAACCGACAAACTGCAATAGAGAAAAAGAAGAAGAGAGCAAATAAAAAAAACCGTACAAATTATTATGCGTATTAGTTATATTATTGCAGCACAGCGCACAGCACAAAAGGCGCCCAAAGTGCCCTAACTGTGCTAATAAATAACCACAAAGCTCACAAGGCGCCTCGGCGCCGCGATGCTCACAGGAGTAATAAAATAATTTAATAGGAATAGAGTGTGATTCATGGGACGAGGTGATGATGCAGGGAGAAGATGGGAGGAGGGAAACGCTTGCGAATCTATGGCACGCTCGTGTGCATGATTTTTATTTATAGGCACATTTTATTTACTGGCAACTGTTGCTGGTCGCCAGTTGCAATCGCTGCCAAACAATCGACCAAAAACAAAAAAATAGAAATAAAACCTCGACACAGTAATTATTTTTAGTAAGAAAATTTAAAGCTAAAACTCTTGACACTGTTGCCCTTATAGGCCACAATTTTGCTAACAAATTGACGTCATTAATTTTATAGAAAATGCATTTTGCTGTGCGTCACATTACAAATGAATATTCAAAATGTCCAACACGCAACAAAAAAAAAAAACAGAACAAGATCTAAAACAACAGCAATAAAATGTTAAAGAGAACAAGCCAAAAATCATATTGTGCAATACTTAAAAATATAAATTGCAATTCTCACGCGCCAAGGATAACGAATGCGTAGATATGGACCTAGATTCAAGCATTTTATTACACTGTGACAACCAGAAAATAAAAACAAAAAAAACAACAAAAATTAAATGAAAATGAAAATGACATGACTATAACACAGACAGAGAAAACACAGATACAAATAGAAAAACACAGAGAGAGAGAGAGAGGGGAGAGGAGAAGGGGAATGAGAACACGCCCCAAAAAAAAAGTAATAAAAACAAATATTTATGGTGTAGCTTAATGTGCTTGATTCCTGTCTGCACATCCCTGATATCACATCCCCCCTCTCTCTCACTCTGTCTCTCTCTCTCTATCTCACTCATACATTCTCTCTATTGCTTTTGTTGCACTGCAGATAGTCAAAAGTTTGTTGCGCATTTCGTTGAACTGAAAGGCATGATGATGAATGTTGACTTTCCATATCTAAATATAGTTTAGAAAATTGAACTCGGCGTGCGCCATATTCAAAAGATCAACACATTAGCACCTTGACCACGCCCACACAGACATGCCTTTACCTGCTTCCAGATGTCAGGCTAAATATAGCTAAAACAAAATGTTGTACAATATATTTCATAGAAAATAGATTTTGGCACATTTTGCTGAAATTAATAATAAATATTGGCAAAAGTTAAGAAATGCTTTCAAGCTAACCAAATGTTTTATCTAATACCAATAAATGTGGTATGTGGCATGGGGCAGAAGTGTGGTGAGGTAGGCATAAAGAATTATGATATTTTACAGAAAAGTTCATTAACATGGAAAAATTATGTGTATTTTGTATATTTCGAATGAAAAACGTAAAATTCGTAAAATTATTGCACAGGTTTTTCCTGTTTTCTGATAAAAACTTATTGAATTTTCAAAATTTAAATTTCTTGCAAACGGCAGATGATGAAAATTTATGGAAATTACTTAAAAAAAAATCCAAAATTCTCGAAATATTTCTATAGAATTATTAGATAAGAATTTCACAAATTTAGCTAGCTAAAAATTATTTTGTTGCATGTATAATCAGAAGCCTTGCAGGCTGCTTGAAAGCTTTAAGCAGCTTTGCTAAGCTTTAAGTATTTTTATATGTAAGCAGTTGAAAGCTTAAGCACTCTCAGTGTAAGGCTTAACTTTTTACAATTCACAGAAAACATTGAATATTGTTGTCTCATTCGCACACATTTGCATATACCTCGAGGCCTTTAACACACTGTGAAAAGAGTCGGAAAGCGCATTAAAACATCAACTTGTTGTGGGGGCGGCGGGAGGGCAAACTGTTCACACCACAAAAACCAAGCAAAACTAAATCCATTTAAATAAAGCATTGCCAACACTTTGGACCGTGAATTGTAGAAAAGACTCTCACTCTGACTCTGACTCTGACTCGACGACTGATGCTGGTTGAGACTCTGACTCCCACAAATATTTAGATTGCATTAAATTCATGCAAACACAAAGGATAACGGATACAGCGCTTATCCTCTCCAGCTATACAAATCCTCGCGCAAATAAAAAAAAAACGAAACCAAAACCCTCAGAGTCCTGCTGTCCTTTTGCGCCTCTTCCCCTTCATACTGCTCACAGATACTCACAGATTTCTACTTTATGCCAACATGTACGTCTTCCTCTTGTTGTCCCGTTGAGTTGCTTTACATTTCTAGTGCTCTCGTTTTGCTGGTTTTTTATGCTTTCGCATCTATTCGCTATTTCGCATCCTTTTTTTCACTTAAAAAACGTTTCACTACAGCTCAACGTAACACTGCTACACAGCTATGCAAATAGCCAAAGGACTTTGCTTCGTTTAAATTCATTTGCTTTGATTAAAGCCCAAGCTCAAATGGCCAACTTTTACATTAGGGATAACTTTTCTTTTATGGACCTTAGAAATTCGAAACGCCCCCAAGAAATAAAAAAATAAAAAACAGAAAAAAAAAATACTAAATACAAAATACAAAATAACACACAAATTTTTCTACTCGAGTTCATAATTTAACTAATAAAAAATAAGAATTCTCGACATTTTTTTTTGTACAGACTTGCAGTCGAAGACAAATTTTGTGGGCACATTATTTTTATTGATTTTACAGGTATATATATATATATATATTTTACTTATATATGTTTAGCGAGTCGTCTCGCTTTTGTTTACTTTATAATACAACTCACGTTTTTTTCTTATTTCTTCAAAGGTTTTTCTTTACGTTTTCATTTTTTTTTTTTTTTTTGTATTTTTCGAAGCCCTTTTCGTTTATCTAGCAATTGGTTTAACATAATTTCCATTCCATTTTATTGGTTTTCTTCATATTGTTGTCATTGTTGTTGTTGTTGCTGCTGTTGTTGTTTTCTTTGTAAGCATAGACACAATCGATTTTTCATGGAAATTCTATTTTTGTTAGATTTGTTTATTTGCGTTCATTTAACATTTTGATGGAAATCATTTTTAAAAGAAATATACAAAATATACAAAATTTTTAATTTCAAATTCAATTCAAATAAAAAAAAAAATAAAAACTTTAAAAATGCCCAAAAACAATAAACGGCAAACGGCTGCTGTCTGTCTAGTTGCTGACTGTACAGTGACGTCAGAGTGAAAAATATCTGATAAGAGATGCACATTTTGTGGGGCAATTAAGCCACACAGACACACAGACACACAGACATAGACATACACATACAGCTAAGCGTTTGGTTGAAAAAAAAACTCTGACTAATATCATAACGAAATTAGATGCGAAACCCGCGCCAACGGGGCCAACGCACAGCAAACAGATTAGAAAGGCTTAGAGTGTAGAATATAGAATGAAAAGAGAATGTCGAGATTTATATATGTATGCGTGTGTGTGTGTAAAAATCAGTGCATAAAAAAGGATTTTAGATTTGGCTTGGTCTTTGCTTTGGCTACATCTAATGGCCCCGCTGGCTAAAAGGGAATGGACCATGGTTAAGAACTGGCAGCTTTTGGCCAGTTTTTTTTTCTTTTTTTTTTTGTAAGCACTTTACAATGTTCTTTTCGCTTTTCGTTATTTTTTTTATTTTCTTTTGCTATTTATTCCTTTTAGCTGCTTTCCAACAATGTAAAACATTTGTTTTGCCCGCATTTTCAACAGCAGCATATAATTTTTTTTTTTTTTTATATAAATACAATACACACACAGAGAGAGAGAGATATATAGATACATACGTTTTTGTTGTTTGCTTTTGACCTTTTGCATAGCTGGCGCCATATTTGCGCATTGCCGCAGGACAACAAATTGTGTAAGAATACTCTCTGCTAAAATTCAATGCGCTTTTCGGGGTATCATATATTTTTTTTAATATAATATAAAATATTTTTTCATGGGATTTCTATGCAATGCCAACTAGATGCTGTATAAAAATTTCTAGCATATTTGTAATTCGTTCAACAGACACATCATAACTCAAGTAAGCAGCTTAAGTATGCTGACCAATGCTACCCATGCAGCTGCCTAACGATCCGTATTTGAATGAAGCAAGATAAAAAACCGCTGCATACTTTCAGGCAGCAGTCAGAATTGTGCAAAAAGAGCAAAGCGCTTAAAGAGCTCAACAAAGAGAAATCGTTAATGTTGAATTTAGGCTCTCGCGCAGCAACAAAATGATTTTAATTAGCAAACAAAAAAAAAAAGAGAATAAGCGAGAATGAAAGAGAAGCATAAAGAAGAATAAAAAAATAGATCATTATTTATGGATAAGAGCAGTAAATTTTTTTTTTTTTGCTGTTTATTGAAACATTTAATTGGGCAATTCGTGGTTTCATTTACTTTTAATTTTTTTTTTTTCGAATTTTTCACTTTTTATAGCAAGCAAACAAAAAAAAAAAAAAAGAGTATAAATTAATAATGAACTTACAGGCTTGCCGACAACATTTTAAGCACATTTTGAGCGCATAATGAAGTTCGCTTTGCGCTTTAATGCTTCAAGTCATAAAAAATGCACAACGGCAAAACATTTAAAAATAAAAAAAAAATAACAAAACGAAATGATGAAAATCAACAGCACAAAGTTAAAAGTGACACGAGCTTCGCCTTCCTGCCAAGTTTTTTCCCCCAGCAGCAACAGCAGCAGCAGTAGCAGCGCAGGAATTTCCGCTAATAATGTTAATTCCATTGCCACCAGCACAAGTCTTTGTAGCCAACATTGTATACATTCCCTCATCATACCGCAGATAATCAGCAACTTTTCATCCCCGGCCCTAGTTCCAAATGCCACGCCCTCAGTTACGCTTTAACATTTTGTTTTGCTTTCATCTTCTTAAGTTTAGTTTTGTGTTGCGCGCTTCCTTTATTTCAACTTTACTTCCTACTTGCTTTTGTTTTGTTGTTTCCCCTTCTCTAGCTCCTGCTGCTCCTCCTCCTCCTCCGTCGTGCAAGCTTATCATGCTGCCTGTAAACTTAATGATAGCGTAGAAAAACTTTTGCGGCTCACTTTTTATGCTAAGCATAACTTTAGGCGTTTCGCACTGCGTTTAATTTAAAACAATTATTTGCGTTGCCGTTGCTGTTGCTGTTGCCTTTGCCGAGTCGACAGTCTAACAGTCTGACAAACTGACAGCGCACAGTGTCTGCCAACTGTAAGTGGCCCAAAAGTTGCAGGCAAACCGCAATTGCAAATCAAGCTCACAGCCAAAAAAAAAACAGAGAAAAAAGTGAAAAATGTTGCAGCTAGAGCTTGGAGCTCGCAGCTCATTAAATCTGCTGCATTCTTTTTAGTCTTATTTGTGTTTTACGCCCACAATAATTTCATGGCACTTTTCTCGCACTCTCTCTCTCTCTCTCTCTCACTGTCTCTATCTCTGTCTCAGACTCTAGTTAAACGATTTGCTGGCCAAAACTAACTGCACAAACAAATGTTGTTAAGTAGCGCAATAAATCAAGTCAACTTCTACCCTATTTAGGAGTACAAAGAGTAGGAGGAGAAGTGGGAGTTGCAGGAGAAGCACAGTTTGAGGTTTGTTTTGCCACAAGATGAGTTTGTGCCAGACTAACAACAGACAGACAGACAGTCAGTCAGTCAGTCAGTCAGACAGACTAAGAAGTTAAGTGCAGGCCAAAAAAATAAAAAAAAAGGCAACAACAAAAAATAAATGCCAGGTGCAAAAGCACTTGAAGTTGCTCAAAGTTAAGCTTCAGTTTTTTTTTTCTCTCTCTCTTTTTGCTGTAAACTTAAAATGTATGTCAACGAAATGAAAGATGAAGAGAAAGAGAGAGAAAATACTAAAACATTACTGTGTTTCAATTAACTGCAAATACAAGTTACTAAGGTCATGGACAGAATTAACGATCAGACAAATATAAAAAAATTGTATAATAAAAAAAAAAAACCGAAGCTTGAATTTTATTACCATTTGCACTATAAATAAAATGAAAAAAACAATTATCATAACTTGCAAAATGAAATTACAGAGTATCTGTAAAATTCATGTATTCGATTCTAGCCATAAAATGTTAGGCAAGTTAACAGTGCAGTTAACCCTTTTCTGGCTCGTTAAAATCAACTTAATCCTAGACTTTCTCAGCATACATTTGCATAAGCTGCGAGCGTTTGACAACTTTTTTTTTTGTATACAAAATTTTTTGTCAGTTTTATGGACACTTTATTTACACATTAGTCATAGACGCACCACGCCCCATTAAATGCCCTAATAAGCTATTTCCGGTAGAGATTACAATGTTAAACGGAAAAACTTTAAGCTCAAACTTCAATAGTGACACAGTTGAAAGTCACATCACATAACAATTACGAGCTTTGCTTCGTTTTTTATGCGCTTCACACTCGAAAGTCATAATAATAAGCGAGCGACTATAAAAAAATGTAGCTGGGCGATAAGCAATCATAAAAATAAAGAGAGAAATGTAGATAGAGAGATAGACAAACATAGACACAGAGAGAGAGAGAGAGAGAAAAAAAACACTCTGTGGCGCATTCTTTGTCTGTTCTTTGTCTGTAACTTTCGCTGCGACTTCATTAGCTGCACAGCTGCACATGCCGCACGCTTCACTCCCTTACAATGCCATGGCACAATTGTAAGTGTCAAGTTTTATTAGTTATCTCACTATCTCTCTCTCTGTGTCTCTCTGTCTCTTTTTTTTCTTTTGCTAGCTGCAGTTCATTGCACCCAACACTTAAAGCATATTACGCCCATATCAATTTATGAATCAAATTGTTAGAAGAAAAACTTTATTCATTTTTTTTCATTTAGTTTTTCTTGAAAAGTAAAAGTTGAAAAACAGCTGCTGTTCAACACTGACCCATATTTGTTATGCTCCACACTCCACCCCTCTTCCATCTTCCATCTTCCCACTGCTAAGCTGCTAAGCCCTACACATACTTTTCTACTATGCTTCGATCAGCAGACAAAGACAAAGACAACGTTGTAGATGTAGCTAATGATGAAGAGGAAAGATAAGTGCTGTTAGCTTGTTGTAGCTTTATTAGCTTTAGTTTAAGCACGAAGAACAATTCACAAAACAAGTTAAGCAATTAATTTGAAGGGGAACTAAAAAAAAAGTTTGTAACTTTGTTTCGTAGAATCAATAAATAAGCAAAAGCTTTAATATGACCAAAGGACACTCAAGAGATTGAACCTCGAAACATGCTGGCACAATAAGGGCAATCGAAGAGGCGACAAAGCGACAGAGCAACAGAGCGACATAAAAGTTGAGTAGCCAAAGTTCAGAGAGAGAGTGAGAGAGAATTGAATAGCAAGCGAACAATAAACAAGAGCAAAATCAATTGAAGTACTTAAGCAAACAATAGACGAAAAGTATACGAGGGGAGGGAGGGGGGGTGGAGGGGCACACAGCTGTAATACGCTGCTGACATTCTATTACATATATATAATGAAAGCGGGCAACAATCTACAAGCTCAACGTCCAGCACAGACGAAAGAAGAAAAACAGAAGCTGCTGCTGCTGATGTTGATGCTGATGCTGATGTTGATGTTGATGCTGCCTACGACAATGGGCACAAAGCACCAAGTGGCGTCTAATTTAGCACAGGGCGATTATTTAGATATCAGCAACAACAACAACAACAGCAGCAACAACAACAGCAACAGCAACAATAGCAACAACAACAACAACAGCAACAATAGCAACAGTAGCAATAAGCTGGCAATTTTTTTTTTTTTATTTAAAGTGAAACAGAGACAGAGAGACAGAGAGAGAGAGAGAGAGAGAGAGAGAAACAAAAGCAGAGAGCGCAAACATCAATTAAAATAAATAAATTGCGTGGCAAACGGGGCGTATGAGCAACGCGGCTAAAACTAAACGACCGGAAGCGTTTAATTAGCGGCTTTAATAATTCAATCAGCATTCAGCATCAGCATCAGCTCTTTTTCACTCTGACTTCTCTCTCTCTCTCTCTCTAGCTCTATCTCTTTCATGTGCGTATGTGTAATATGTGAGCTGCTAATTTTTTAAACAATTTCTGACACAAAATTTTCGATCATAAATTTCACAAAGTTGCGTTAAATAACATTAAATGATTCTGATTAAAATGTTTGGCAATTGATTTTACATTATGTTTTTGCTGGCTGCTGCTGCTGTTACCTTTTTTTTTTTTTTTTTTTTTTTGGGTTTTTCTATATATATTTAATGAGGCGCCTAATGTGCTGCGGCAGTTGATTGAAACGAGCTTGTGGCTGTTTTTGGTTTCTTTAAGGGGTTGCTGCTGGTTAACAGTTAATGGTGGCGGGTGGTGGGTGGCTGTTTGTCGGTTTTTGTTGTGGTTACAAAATTTTTTGGGGGTTGGAAATGTCTCAGTGCACATTTTGACTTGTTTCTGTTTTCATTTTTTTTTTTCCTATTTATTTATTGAGTTTAATGAACTTTTATTAAGTATAAAGAGACTTTCAAGGGTTAGGTTTATGGCGGCTTACCAGCTATGATTATTTTCCATTATTATTATTATTATTATTTGCTTACCTAAAATGAGAAAAAAGAATTTGTATGGAGAATTAGTTAAAGTTAAAGGTGAAGTTGTAGTTAAAGTTAAAGTTAAAGTTATAGTAATATATATAAGTGCTACATAAGTTTCGAGAGTCGAGAGTCGACAGTCAACAGTCGATGGTCGATGGTCGATGGTCGCTGGTCGACAGTTGTTGCTTCTTTATGCTTTCGTTGGCTGCGCTTAAAAGCGTTAAAATTGCGAATATCTGCGTGACGTAAATGGGAAAATGCATTGCAATAAATTTTCACAGACAGACAAAAGAGACAACAGCAGCAGCAGCTACAGCAGCAGCAACAGCAGCAGCAGCAAAAAAAAAGCCAAGAGTCTAATGAAAAAACACAGCAGGCCAAAAGCAAAACGAGGCTTGGCCAGACGCTAAGTCACAGTCACAGAGACTGGTAGCCAGCGTCAAACTCAAACTCAAACGCAAACTCGATGGCAATGTCGATGTCGATGTCTATGTCCAAGTTGAAGTCGAAGTCGATGTGGAAGTCAAAGCAAATGTCTATTGATGCCTGAGAACACACAACAAGACGATGCGACGCACTGCATAGACAGACAGACTGAGAGACAGACGAAGAGACAGACGAAAAGTCATCAAAGCCAGCGCCAAATGTTGGCAATTGCAAAACTCAAACATGGTCATGACTACTACGTGCAGCATTCGGTTGCAAGTCGATGCTGCGCATCAATGTCTAGCTCAGCTGCGTGCGTCTTCGTCGTCATTGTCGACTTTTGCCTCCGCAATGACCGTTTGTGGACTGCACAATTTATTTTTATTTTATTTTTTTTTTTCTGTTTCTCGCTGACTGCGTCGCTGCTGCACAGCATTTCACTTTGTGTGTGTCGCTTAAAGGCGTCAGTGAAATTTTTGCCACATTTAACACTCAACAGAGTTAACGACAGTTTGGGGCAAAGATTGAGACTGTGACTGAAACTGAGACTGAAACAGAAACAGAGACAAAGAATGAGACAGCGATAGAGACAGAGATAGAGAATGATACTGAAATGCAGCCATAGTCTAAATGTTGGCATCCGCTGCTAAAGATGATGAGAATTATTTCTCAGGCAATTTGCGCCAAATGTAAAGTGAAGAGAGCAAGAAGTGATGAAAGAGTAGAGAGAGAGAGAGAGAGAAAGAGAGAGATGAAAAGCTAAGCTCTAATTATATTCAATTGCAACTTGTTGCAAGCCACAAGAACAACTGCAATTTGCCAAGTGCAAAACTAATTTGGGCCAAAATGAAAGCAAACTGCTTTTGATTACATATCTCTCTCTCTCTCTTTCTCTCTCTCTTCTCTCTCTCACTCATTCGTTGCAAATTGCAAGAACTCTTTTGTCTCAACACTTGAAGTCTGCTCGTCTTTGGCTCTGGCTGTGGCATGTGGCAAGTAGAACAAAGAACTTGTAGATTGCAACTTGAAACTGCAACTACGTTGCGCTGCGGCTTTACCAACTATTAGCACAGTAAATATAATTACAACGGCAGCTGGCACACATTTTGTGTGCAGCAGCAGCAGCAGCAGTAGCAGCAGCAGCAGCAGCAGTAGAAGCAACAACAGCAGATTGAAGCAACTGCAGCATCAAGAGCATCATCAGGATTATGTGCACAGGACACGTACAGTCACCAGGCAATCAGCTTGTTAACACACACACACACACACACACATGCATAGTATGTAGATTATCCAATATGAATATGTTAAGTTTATGCGGCATACGTTGCGTATGCGTGATATATGTATGAGCACAGTGAACAGAGAACTTTGTAACAGACAATGATAACATGAGACTGACAGTTGCAGCGGAATGCAATTAACTGAGTGTTGAAATGAAAGTTGCAACTCCCACAAATCTATGACAAAATGCCTGTCAGTCATTGCCATACATATATGGGCGCAAACAACAACAAATGCAGAGAAACATTCCAACAAAACAAAAAAACAGAAAAACATGAAAAACTGACAGGCAGCAGCAGCAGCAGCAGCAGCAGCTAAGGTTAAAACTTCGAAGCCTTCGAAAGTCTCTTTGTGTCAGAAATAGGCAAAAATAGGCAAAAGGCATTGGGAAACGCAAGACCCGCAGCAGTCTATGTCTATGGGTCATACATCTATGTCGAGCCACAGTGAATTCTCTTTAAGCTTATCAAAAAAAAAAAAAAGAAAGAAAAAAACTTTCGCCTACGAAAAACTCAATGAGGCAAGCAAAGCGCCAAAAGATGATGAAGCAGTCGATGTAGCAGCAAGCAGCACATAAAAATTTAATGTTGCAAGCAGACAAATGCGTGTATCTCTCTGTATATGTATGTGTGTGTGTTGTGGCAGCAATATTCTTACACTTGGCTGACTACTGGCTGCGTTATATTTCATAATGTGGCAATTTATGCATAGGCTTTAATTAAATAGAAAACTTTCAGTGGCAAATCGATATATGGCACCACGCCCCAAAAACAAAAAAAAAACACGCACAAACATAGAGAAAAAAAAAGAAAAGGGACAACATTTGTGCGAGTCATAAAAGTGGAAGTAGTAGTAGAAGAAGAAGCAGACATAGAACTTTGTGGCACGCATTTAATGACACGCAAGCTTTGCCATTGAAATTTTAATAACAAAATTCTAGGAGTGCCAACAACAATGCCAACAACAATGCCAACAGCAACAGCAACAACAGTCAGAAAAAAGTATAAAAATAACAGTAACTTTAATAGTAACAAGAACGGCAGCGCATAGCGTAGAGGAAGAAGGAAAGAGAGACAGAAAAAAAAAAAAAAACGCTGACATATGTCACAAAAAGTTATGTTTGTTTGTCGGCAAAACGCGGCGTATGAGTGATGCGAATTGTGAATTACGATTGGCGTATCGCAAACTTTCCAAGTGAAAATCACAAAAAAAAAAAACGAGGGCACACACGCATGTTGCACTCGCATTCACATTCGCATTCACACATTATGTGGCAATTTCTGAGGTTGCAGCAGCACAGCTCGCTCGACTTTCCCAAATGCAAGGCAATAAAAAAAAAAAACGAAAATTAACTAAAAAAAAAATTAAAGCAATTTACTGATTGGCGGCCAAATGACTTGATGCTGCCAGTTGCCAGCTGCCTCACGCACAATTACTGGCAACAGTTGCTATTGCCACAAATGGTGAGGACAACAATTTGCTCTCCATAAAGTTTTTTTCTTTGTGTTTCTCTATTTTCGTAGCATTAGACTTTGAACTTGTGGCATATATAAAGTCAATGTCAAGGTGTCGCACAGCATTCATTTTGTTTATTTGCTGCAATTTTTGCTTTGTGCTTTGCATTATTCACTTTATTCACATTATTCGCATTGCTCGCATTATTTATATGTTCGATTTCTTAATTATTTATTGCCGAGCTGTTGCTGCTGTTGCTGTTGCTGCTATTGCTGCTGCTCATTAATTATTTATTGCCACATAGCGTAGCTGAATCAGCAGCAGCAAGAATTTGCTCATTATTTGCATTGCAATTGTTTTTACTTATTGTTTTTGTTGCTGCTGCTGCTGTTACTTTTGCCTTGCCAAATTGCGGAAAAGTGGAAACACAATATATACACAACAACAACAACAACAAGAACAACAACTACAACATTTTGCTGTAATTTAATTGTTCAAGAATATTATAAACGTAAAATTGTTTAAAAGCTACTACAACATTTTCTCTAGTTTCATTTAGAACTTGACAGTTTTCTAATTCAATTTTGTCAATCTATGTTACAGAGAAGTCTATCTGCCTCTCACTCTCTCTTACTATCTCTTTTCAGTTCATTCTTTTAATTGATAAAATTGATTAAAATGTTACTTTACATTTACGTCAACTGACATTTATCTTAATTGCCAGCCGAGCGCTTAATGAAATAATGGCAATTTTCCTTTTTCTATTTTATAGACAACTTGACATTCACATCTTTCTCTCTCTCTCTCTCTCTCTATCTCTGTCTGTGTCACTATCTCTCTGTCGTGTTGTCTCTGCAATTGTCTAAAAGTTTTCAACATCTGTCTATCTAGCTGCCTCTCTCTGTCTCTCTCTCTCTCTCTCTTGAGACTATGATTAATTTTTCAAGGAAACAATTTAAAAATTTATACGATTTTTTTTTTTTTTTTTTAATACGATTTTGAGCAAAGGCAAAGTAAAAATTGAAGCGACTTTGATTGATTTTGAATAGCGAAAAAAACAACAAAAAAAATAAAAAAAAAATATATATATATATGTGAATAATATTCTTGCAAAATGTTTTAAGTTACAAAATGAAAAATGATTTCACTGATTTATTTTCTATAAAAAGAAAAACGCACATAAAAAAATATACTGAAAATGCAAATAGAGCTTAAAAAATAAAAAAAAAACCTCAAGAAAAAGAATAAGAAAAATCTTTATTTATATTTATTTATCTACAACTTTATTTTGAGACAGAGAGACAGTAAGAGAGACAGAGAGAGAGATTCTTCATTGTTGCTGTTGCTGTTGCTGCTTCTTATACAACTGTCAGCAAGTTGATCTCTTATCATGTCACATTTCTCTTCATTCGCTTTAAGCCCACCCGGAAACCATCAGGTTTTCCACAACATTTCATGTCACTGCAAAACATCGCTCATACGCTCCCTCCCCACACCCCCTTCGCATGCTGTCCATCTCTTTTTGCGCATTTTATTTTTATTTATACAAACAAAAAAACAGAAGAAAAATGAAATTTTCGTGTTCGTGATGATGATTTACTAGTGAGAGCCGCAAATGTGTTTAGAAAAATCCTTCAATTTCAACTGTCTGTGGCTGTCTCTGCCTCTGCCTCTGCTGCTGCTGCTTCTGCTTTATTATTTATTTATGTCTTGCGCCATTGAGCGACTGCTGACACGCCCTCCCCCACCGCCCCCCATCATGTGTCACCTTCATGTTGCTTGTCATTTTAATATAACATTTAATGTGCGTTGCGTCAGAATTCATTTGTAAGGCATCAAATGTGATTTATGTTTCAGCTAACATGGCGTATGCGCAACAACCTTGGCCTGCCTCTGCCACTGACACTGCCACTGCCTAAGTCTTTGTCTTTACAACTCATTGATGTTACTGCGGCATAGAACGTGCCACATCCTGCTACTGGCTGCTGCCTACTGCTCAATGTTGCATTCTCCGCATTGCACTTGACACGTTCTCTTGGACGAGCAACAAAACGAAAGGCAAGAGAAAGAGATGAAAGTGTAAGAATGAAAAACTTTGAACTGTATTTGACTTTTTTATCGACTGCAATCCAAGTAGCAGAAGAAAAAGAAGCAGATGAAGAAGAGGAAAATGAAGAATTATTGTTTGCATTTTCTAGCTGTGGCCAGCGGCGCATATTGACTTAACAAATGGAATTTGTTGAACCGAACGCAACTCATTTAACTAATCAAAAGCAATTCGAATCAAAGTAAAGCCCCAAGGCAACACGCAGATAAGATAAGAGACCAAAGAGTAGCAGCAACAGCAGCAACAGCAGCAGCAGCAGCAGCAGCAAGCAACGAGCTGAGGCCAAAGCAATTAAAGCCACGTGTAAAAGTTTTAGCTGCCTAGGCGAAGGATTGCTGTTACTTTTCTTCTGTTTTTTCTCAGAGATCAGAGCAGAGCATAAAGTATTTGTCTTTGCTTAGACAGGACATTGCGTGAAAGGCTGCTGAAGGATGTAAAGGAAGCGCGCTTAAGCAAACTTAATTAATAAATGGCAGACAACTTGTTGTTGTTGCTGTTGTTGTTCTTGAACTGATTGCAAGCTGTGGCCTCTGCGTGAATGTCCTGTATGCCATGCCATGCGTATGTGTATGTGTGTATGTGTGATCTGTGTGTTTGTGTGCAATGAATCGAAACTCATTAAAAAGTTTCGCTGCGGTTTCATTGAAGAGCATCAACAGCAGTTGCCTTGCTTGCTTGCCAGCCTTTGCCGGAAGAGCAATACACACACACAGACACACGCACACACACATAGAGCAGCATGCTTATAGCGCAACACTTGAATATGTCAAGGCAAACATTCGCACATACACACATTGTGCTGACAAATAAATTTGAATAATTAAAAGGCGCAACAACAAAACAAAACAAAAGAAAAAGGGAAAAAGCCAACAAAAGAAGCAGAAGAAGAAGCAGAAGATGATGAGGCAGAAGATGCTGAGGAAGAGAAAGAAGCAGAAAGAATGATGTAAACAAACAGAGACGTGAAAACAGATGTCCTTTTTGTCACTTCTCATTATCCAGCTCAGTCAGCCAAGTGCCATTTAAATGTGCTTCATTATTTTCATTTAGGCAATAGCCAAAACACACACACACACACAAACACACACACACGCACACATACATAAAGTGAATGAGAAGTGCGCCACAGAAACAAAAGCCAGACAAATAATAAAGCAAAAGATAAGCAAAAGTTCTTTTGACAAAAAGTTCTAATGCTGCTGCTGCTGCTGCTGCTGCTGCTTCTGCTGCTGCTGCTGCTGCTTCTGCTGCTGCTGCTTCTGCTGCTGCTTCTGCTGCTGCTTCTGCTGCTGCTTCTGCTGCTGCTGCTGCTGCTTCTGCTGCTGCTGCTGCTGCTTCTGCTGCTGTTGCTTCTGCTGCTGCTTCTGCTGCTGCTGCTTCTGCTGCTGCTTCTTTTGCTACTTTCTGCACCTCAACCCAAAGGCGACAGCTTGCCATACACTTTTGCCCTGCTATGCTTCTGCCTAGATATGAAAACAGTTCTGCATTAGACATTGTGTTAGTTCTTTCTGCCATTGCTCGAGGCGCTCGTTTAGCTCATTAAAAAACCAAAAAGAGAATTTTACTCTACATCTTTGCTAGCTATGCTTCTTCTACTTCTTGCTGCTGTTGTTGTTGTTGCTTGGGACACAGCAGCCAACAAGTGCCAAAGTCAGAATTTTAATTTGGCATAGAGCAGAAAAACACACTGTGCAAAAACAAGCAAAAACATATACAACAAGCAGACACTTTGCCCTCCCTACACTCTTTCTCATTGCCCTGCCCCAAGTGTTGCTTCTTCAGCTAGCAGAACGTGGCCAAAGCAAGAGTTGAGTTAGTTAGTTAGTGGCAAACATCTAAGTGTGTGTGTGTGTGTGTGTGTGTGCGGGTGAGTGTATGAGTGTATGAGTGTGCTTGAGTGAGTGTTTGCATAATCATTTTCAAGTGCCTAGGCAAGGCTCTGCTCTCCTTGTCCCTTGCTTACCACCAGCTGGCAACATGATTAGCCAATTATGTAAGGCCTCAACGCAAGGCATTTGGCACGCAAGCTTAGCCAGCCCAAAAGTTGCAATTTTAAGCGACAGCTGACAAAATGTGTTTAATTAAAATTTCGTAAATTTTCAAAAATGTAACATTGAAAGAAATTATTCACAACAAATTTACAAAACAAAACACAACGCACAACAAATACTCTAACAAAATAAATATATGAAAAAAAAAAATAGAAAGTTCATTTTGCAATCAACGTTTGGCTGCCATTTATTACAAGAAAACAATTTTTAAAATATTCTCATTAAGCGCTGAGCATCAAATTCCATTAAAATAAATTAAAGTTTTTTTTTTCTGCAGCAGCAAAAAATATGCGTAATTTGCAAAATTAATTGAGCAAAGCCCAGCACAAAATTCAGTTGCAGGACAAAAAGGCAAAAAAAAAAAGGACAAGCACATGCGTGCTTTACGCATTTCACGCTTTATATATTTTTACGGTGTCTACACAGTAAACAACACACAGCGCAAAACTTATTACTAGCAATTTTCTTTTGGCTTAACTTAAAAAAAATGAAAAAAAAAATGAAAAAAAAAAATTGAATAAATTTGCAAAAAAAAAAGTTAGTCGGCAAACTTGTTGAAAATTCGTGGAAAATGTAGAAAATACTTAAATGAAATGAAAATTGTTTCCCCCTAAGCAGCAAATGCAAACTAATTGGCAGCTAATTGAAAAGCTTTCAGCATGCGTATCGCTTGCTGTATCGCCATATCGCACTAAGAGGTCAACGAGAGCGTGCACGATACTCATAGATGAAGAAAGAAGAAAGAATACAATGAAAACATTGCGTATACGCCGCGTGGTTGGCGCATTGCCTTTTGATATTTCACAATTAAGCGCCAATCGACGGTATTATTAATTTGCCTTAGCTTTCAATTAAGCAATTAGGCAGCCACAACCCACGTTTACCCCCATAACCACCTCCTCCCCCCTCACGACTCTCAAAGCATATTGTAGCAGCTGCTTAGTCCGCAAAAATTTTGTGGAAAGTAGATGATGAAGTTTTTAGTTAAAGTGAAGCGTCTGTGAACCGCAACAACAACAACAACAAAAGGGAAAAGTAGCTAAAAACCGAAACAGAAGCCAAAACAGCAGCAGAAGTGGAACAATAGAAAGAAGAAGAACAACAACAAGAACAATAAGAAAAGTTTAGTATGCATAAAAGTAAAAGAAAATTAGACCATTTATGAGTGAAAACTTTAAGTTGTGAGTGTGAGTGCCGTTTATCTCACACTCTCTGTATGTGTATGTGTATGTGTGTATGGCACAATATGGCGTATGCGCAATTTTTTACATTTTACGATTGGCAGCACGCGGCAAATGCCAAAATGCCAAACGTTTTATGCTAATTTTTAAGCAAACAACAACAACAAAAAAAATGAGTGAGAGAAAGAGAAAGATAAAGATGAAAAGAGATAGAGAGAGAGAGAGAGAGAGATAGAGAGATGAGCAGGAAGACAGCAGACATCAGACATCAGTAGCATCAAGTGGAAAACTTTCACAGTCGTTTCGAACTGTCGAAAAATGTTTGTTTAGAATTCGGCCAAGCGTTATTTATGGCCCAATAACTTTTAACTTCACATGCGGCCAAACCACCCGCCTTTCTGTTTTATCCATGCCATGCCAAACCACTTCCCACCTCAACATACTATGGCATGCAAATTAGTTGGCCATTTGTTTGCTGGCCACGTAAAAAAGTTCAATGTCTGCTAAAAGAAATAAAAAGAAAATATATAGAAATTCAATTGCAAATAAAAAATGAAAATGAAAGAAAAATCACGTTCATTGCCTAAGCCTGTAGAGGCATTATCCATAGGCATAATGTCAATTACGAGTAGATCAACAGCGAGCAGCAACAGCAACAGTTCAACTTAATGTTACAACAATTGTTGCTCCATCGACCAAGAGTAAAATTAATTTAAATAAATTTTCATCAAAGAAAATTAACATGAAAATTTTTTTTGCTTAGGAAAATTTTTTGCGCTTGAAAATTAATTTGAAAATTGAAACAAAAATAAAAGAGAGATGAAAGCAGCTAAAGAAAAAAAAAAAAATAAAGACGAAAAATGTTGCTTGTCACCAGCCCAGCGACAAGTTATTTATGTGTTTATACAACATGCTTATATTTATATATATATATCTATGATATATATGATGTATATTCAGAGAGAGAGAGAGAGATCAAATATATATAGCTAGCTGGCTGAGTATATAGATATAGCTCAACAATGACATCACAAGTTTTTCTTTGCCAGGCAAAACTAATTAATTTTCTAATCAAAAAAAAAAAAAAAAAAGAAAAACAATTTCGCATGAGATTTGAGAAATGGGAAATAAGTGAAATGATATTTCGTAAAAGTTTTTGTACGCATCAGTTAAACAGTTAATTAAATTGTTTAAGGATCAAAGTTCACTTGTTGAATGAACCATGAACTGTGTACTGTGAATGCCTGCAGACTGTTTGCCTGTTTTGCCCCATAATTGCACTTGACAGTGGCAAGAATCACAATCTCTGCAGTAGCTGACAGTCAAAGCAAATGCCACAAAGCGTGCGCTTAGATAACAAGACACAAATAATACAAAGACAAAGACAATGACGTAGATGAAGATGAAGATGACGATGAAGCTAAAGAGAGGTGGGAAAAAAGGCAGTTAAACTTGCAACTAGAGGCATGCTACAAACTATTGCTGCTGCTGCTGCTGCTGCTGCTAGCTGTGCAAACTGTGAAAGATTGCATTGCAAAGTGACTTGAAATGCATTCAATGCCTGTCGCTGATTAAACTTGTAACTATAAAAAAGCTAAAAAACTGAAAGCACAAAATGAGAACTGGGAACTAAATGCTGAGCGCCGAGACCTGACTGCTGAGGAGTTGAGAAGTTGGGAAGTTTGAAAATTGGAAGCTGAAAACGCTTTAGGTTCGGCGCTTTGATGATGCTTTGCAGATAATTTTCAATTTTTCTTCTTTCTGCTTCTTGCTGTTACTGTTGTTGTTGCTGTTGCTGTTGCTTTTGTCTATCAGCATAGTTTGAAACGTGAGCGGCAGTTAACAGTTAACGAGCTACCCTTTTTTTTAGTCTGAGATATTTTTGCCATGGCAAAAAAAAAAAAAAAAATTGGCATAAAAAGATTGCAGACAATCGACAATTGACAATCGACAGTCGACTTCGAAGTCTTTCAGTTTTGTTCGCGTTCCAGTTCAAGTCAAGCTGCGCTCTGTGCCGATTATAAATGCAGAAGGGAAAAAATATTGCCAGTTTTATTTGCTGCGACATTTGTTTGCAGCACTAAACGGCAAATAATATCAAAGCATGTGAGGGGAGTAGTGGGGGCTGGGAGGCAGCTAAATGGTAGCTGAGATGAACATGGCAAAAAAAAAAAACAGTTGATAGACCTAAAATTTACATTATTTTTTTTAGTAACTTTCATAAATATTTTGAAAATTATTTTTGGAATTTTTTATAAATGTTTAAAATATTAAAAAAAAAAAATCATTTCTTATTATTTTCAGCAATACTTCTAGTACAAAATAAGTATAAGATAAATATAAAATAAATAAAAAAAAAAATTTTAAATTTTAAATTATTTTTGGAATTTTTGATAAATTTCAAAAATATTTTAAAAATTATTTTTGGAATTTTTGCTAAATGTTTAAAATAATAAAAAAAAAATAATTTCCTATTATATTCAGAAATACTTCTGGTACAAAATAAATACAAAATAAAAAAATACAATTTTTTTAAAATTTTAAATTATCTTTGGAATTTTTGATAAATTTCAAAAATATTTTAAAAATTATTTTTTGGAATTTTTGCTAAATGTTTAAAATAATAAAAAAAAAATAATTTCTTATTATTTTCAGAAATACTTCTAGTACAAAATAAATATAAAATAAAAAAAAAAAAAATTTTTTTTTAAATTTTTAATTATTTTTAGAATTTTTGATAAATTTCAAAAATATTTTAAAAATTACTTGTGGAATTTTTGATGAATTTCATGTAATTTTCAAAAACTTGCAAGAATATTTTTAAAATTAATTTTTGATGTTTTGATTTATAATATAAATTTTCAAACATATTCTAAAATATATTAAGAAAAATTTAAATATATTTTACCATAAATATTTTAATGTGATTTTCTGATAATTTCCAAAAAAATTGTAGCAGCTGCGTCTAATACTAGTATATATTCCCTGCCCTTAAGAGGCCAATGTTAGGGTGTGTCTTTGTGTCCATGTATCGATATGTTCATGTGTATTTTGTTAGCTTTTTTTGGCCAAGACCAAATATAAATGCTTTATTCTATTTTGGCCATGGCCAAGCCCAACTAACAATATTGCAAACGGCAGCTGTCAGCGTTCATTTGCTAGTCGACAGACAGACAGACAGACAGAGAGACAGCCTGAGAAAAGGGTCGCTCTATCTGCTGTTACTAAAACTCTTTCTCTCTGCCAGCAATGGGAACGTGCTACATGCATACGTACAGCTGAACGAGAAGCAGCTGCCGTTGCAACTTCCGCAATATAGCGCTGCGCTTCGTTAGACAACAACAACAGCAACAATAATAATAAATAGAACAACATTTTGCGTGCATTACTCGCACAGCAGCCAAAGTGGTTGGGTGGGTGAGAGTTGCCAGCGTTGCGGTTTCATGCGCCTGCGCAACGAGCTGACTCACAATAACAGCAACAACAACAGCAACAACAACAGCAACAACAACAATGAGCAGAACACAGCTGTGCCAGGTGAAAATTGCGAAATTGCAACAAATTGTGTAATAAGCGGCGACAGCAAGATAATAAATGAGCAAAGAGTGAAGCATGGGACAAGAGGCAAGAGGCATGTGCCACATTTATGCCTCATTGAGCAATTGCCAATAAAGTGAGTCATTAATGAAACACAGAATGAGCCATAGACACACACACACACACACACACATACAAACAGTCACACATATATAGAAGTCAATGGCATATATAATGTTACGTATATAAAGCAAAAGCATTGATAGCCATAGGCTATGACTATAGAGCTATCGCCAACACAAGTCTAATGGCCACTTAATCCAACAACGACAAGCAACATTAATATTGCTCTTGACACACATTAAGCGGCATTCAAGCGACATTCAGCATACAACATACAGTTCTTATACATACATATATGCATGAAAGAAAGCGCACAGATTTGTAGCTGGATAATAATATATAAAAGTTTTGGCTGAGATTAGCTTAGAATTTGGTAGTGTGACAGTGGGACAAAGCGACAGATTGCTGATGAGCTTTAAGTGAACAAAACCTTTTGCTGAGTTTAGCCAAAAATATTTCAAAAATTCTTTTTCTAACATTTTTTCTGCACATTTTTTCACAAACATTTTCAAGTATTTTTTCTGGAATTTATAAATTTTGCAATTTTTATTTTTATGCTTTCATTTTTTTTACTCCTGCTTATCTGCTGGCAATTTGATTGAATTCCATTTGAAGACAAATATGTAGCAGACAATAATAATATGAGAGACACCTGTCTGTGTCTGTGTGTGTGTGTGTGTGTGTGTAGGTTAAGAGCACTCAGCGGTCGTAACGATTGTCATAAAAAATGTTTAGCTGATAATTTGCAATAAATATGAAAATGATATGAAAATCCTTAAGCCTGAAGTCAAAGTCAAATCCATTTAAAGATAATCCACTTAATACGCACGCAGAACTTGCAACAATAACAACAACAACAGAGAACACAGAACAAAGAGTAGAAGCAAGCGAAAGGAAAGGCAAGCAAAAGGAAAAGGAAGAGAAACATTTTATTGCCAGTTGTTATTGTTTTTATTGAACATTTTATTATCAAATGGCAGATACTAAAAGTAGAAAAGAGTATGCAGCAAATACACACAGAGAGAGAGAGAGAGAAAGAGACAGAGAGAATGAAAATGTGAAAGAGATAGCAAATGCGTTCAGTCTGCTTGGCAGCGAGTTTAATATGTATTTGCAACGTTATAAAATTGAATATGAAGCACAAAATGTTTGTTTATTATAAGTATGATGTTGCCAGCAGCTGTTGTTGTTGTTGTTGTTATTGTAGCTGCTGCATCTCTTGCTGTTGCTGCTGTTATTATTTGCTGTTGCATTTTGGGAACCGCAGTTTTAATCAAGTAGCCACAACAGACCGTTAAGCGAACTGTCTGCCACACTCTCTCTCACTCTCTCTCTCTGTCTGTCTGTCTGTCAGTCGTTGTGTCTATTTTGCCATCATGCCATCATGGCACAACGTGTCCAGCGAACAGGCGTTAAATGCAACAAAAGTGTTCGCCATAAAGATCTGACGGCATTGCAGCGTGTTAATTATATTCCGTGTAAACCAGACAAATAATCAAAACAATGGGCGCAATGCCAATGACTAAAGCCAACAGAATACAAAGACACAGATACACAGATATATAGTGTATATATATATATATATATATATATATTCTCCATATATCATGCAAAAAATCTACAAAAGAAAATTTAAAGAAAATTCAAATTTTGCAGCTAAAAAAAAAAAGAGAAAAAAAAAACCATAAATATATTGCATGTGGCTTGAAGAACAAACGCCTTTAAGTTTCCCCCATTGGAGATGACAGACGGCATCAACAGGAACATAAAACTGAAAAAGCAAACCCTGACAATGACATATACAAAGGATATTTTGAAGTGTAGGTGGAGGCACAGTGGCACAGTGGCACAGTGGTTGCCTGTGCTCCAAAGGACACTTGAGTTTTTATTTGCATTTTATGACTCATTTTTCACGCCTCCTTTTCATGCCTGTGTCTGTCAGGCAGCGGCTGATAAAAGACAGCAGCAGCAGTGGCAGCAGTAGCAGAAACTCTTCTCACAAATTGCAGGCCGCATAATCCTTTTTTGGGGTTTTGTTGTCCTTTTTTTTACAGCTACTTCCCCTTCGTCTTCAACTTCTTCTTCTGGTTTTTGCAGAAATTCAACCAATAATTTATATTGCAAAACGAAAGGCGACTCAGATAATTGAAATTGATATATGAAGAGATGTTTTCTTTCTTTCTTTCTTTTAGTCTCAATGCTTTGTCCCTTTCATTGAGGACATGACCTCAGTGTGGCGTAGGGGGAAGGAGAAGTGGAGGTGGTGCTGGTGCTGGTATGAGGAGTAGGCAGTGTCAGAAATGGGCGCTGCATGTGCCGCTTAGATAAACAAAACAAAGCAACAGCAGCAACACAAGCAAAAAGGCAGTGGCAGTGGCAGCAGCAGCAGCAGAGCGGAAACATTGCGTATACGCCACAGCGTCCCGCATCATATGAAAATTCATAATTTTGCGTATACACCAAATGGAAAAATGGGTAAACACACACAACAAATGCTAAAAGTTGCACACACACACACACACAGAGATATACTCGCATATACACTCGCACAGCACGTGGACGTTGCCGTTGCTGTTGCTGTTGCTGTTGCTGTTGCCATTGCCGTGGCCGTTGCTCGAGCATGTGTGGTGTATATACGTTTTTTATATGTTTTTCAATATTTTCTTTATGCGCCATATTTTCTTTTATGCGTATATTTTCTTCTTGAAATATTTGTATTTTATTTTTTTTTTTTCTATATATTTTTTTTTTTTTTTGTGTGCTTTTCTCTTCTGCTTCTCGTCATCTTGTTTTGCACAGTAAATCGAAACAGATGCGTTTCACCTTCACCTTAATTAAGATTATTACGTAAATAATAATTAAACCATGCAACACGCAATAATAATTGCTTAAAAATACAAAAATACCAACAACAACAACAACCTCAATTTTCATTCTAATTTGAGGGAATTATTTTGTAGATGGAAAAGCCAATGGAAAAGCCGCAGGTGGCAAAAACAATTATTCAATTTTTCTACATTTATTTTTATGTTCACATTCAAAAATTCGATCAAATGAAGAAAAAATCGATTACGTGTCATAATCGTGACCGCTAAGAAATATGTTTAATCGTTAATCGTTAATCGTTAATCACTTGAAATTTTTGTTTATAAATTTTCAATTTATTTTCATTGTGTTTCTCTCTTTATTTCTTATGGCAATTTAGTTGACATTTAAGACGCCCACGCATAAAAAAAAAAAATCCCAAGAGATAAATAAACTGTGAAATTTATAATATTGAAAGTTGAATATGAGCATGTGCTGGGAAAATCTAAAGAATTTCAATGAAAGAAAATACAGATTGAAAACGCAAAACAAAACTTTGACAGAAAACCCAAAAATATAAACGGAAAAACCAAAATAAGTAAGAAAACAAAAAAAAAAAAAACAAAAGTTAAATAATTGATGAGAAGAAGTGTGTAAAAAGAAATTCGCGTCAAAGTCAAAGACGGAAACATAAATCGAATCGAACTTGAGGGATTTTTTGTGAATAAATATTTGATAGACAAACGATAACAACAAAAAAAAAACAGGCCAAATATCGTATGGCAAAAATAACAAATGTTAAGTATACGACGCGCTGCCAAAGTGCGAAAAAAAAACTGCGGCGCCAGCAATGGCAGCACTGCTAGCAGTGCGTGAGAACAAATAATTTATACACCTTGTGAAAGATTTATGTGGCAAAAAAAAAGGAAGCAAAAGCCAAAGCATTGCTATAGCATGGCGCGAAATCAAAGCGTGAAATTCAATTAATCTAACAAATAGGCAGAGCTACAGGCAGAGAAGTGGCAGAGACTATGCTGGGCGGATCAGGCTTGCTTGGTAAAAGATCTTGCGCATGGTCTGGCATAAATATACTTATAAGTGGCATCCTGTCCAATATTTCTCATAAATAATGACTGCAGAAGACAGCTTCAGCCACACACAGTGAACGAGAGAGATGCAGAGATGCAGAGAGAGAGAGAGAGACACACATATGACTCATACTTGTGTTATTTGAGATGAATCAGTTTGAAGCTGACACAGCAAAAAATTATATACAAAAAAAACATACAGAAAGAGGCAGCAGGAGATGTGAAAAAGAGAACTACAAGCCGCCACGCGTCTTTAAAGCGGTTATCTGGCCCGATGTCTGCTCTTGTATTTGGGTTAGCCAGTCAGCCAGTTAGCCAGGCATATCAGGCAACGTATTGTACCATACTGTACCGTATCGTACCGCAATGCTAACGGTACTCTCTGCATCGAGCCCAAAAACAAAGCAAGAGAAAAAAATACAAAAAAAAAAGAAGCATAACACAAAAGTGTGCAAATGTTTTTTTTGTTTTTGTATTTGTGTTTATTTTTTTTATTTTCTGTTTCTTTTTCTACTTCTGTTGCTTCTTTTGCTTCTTCTCTACGTTTCTTTTTTTCATTTATGGTAAAAATGCAAATATAAAACTGCAGCATGCAACAACAACTGCAAAATAAACAGCACAGCACGTGCAAGGTATGTGTGTGTGTGTTTTGTGTGTGTTTCCGCTGCACTGCAGTTCCCGCTACCTCTGACATTTCCACCCATGCCACTGTCAATGTTGAATTGCTGTTGCTGTTGTTGCTGCAGCGTGGGCTTGACAACAATTTGCCTAGGCGACTGCAGTTGCATTTAATTGCAATTTTGCCACTGCAACGGCAACGGCAACTGCAACTTACAACTACAACAACAGCAACAACAACCAAGTGCAATGTCTTCTAACTCAAGTTGCATTAAATTATGCAAAATGCATAAGCAAAGTCTCGCTTCGTGTGATGCGACTAATGTCAAGCGTTGTGCATACAAAGTGTGGCATGCAACATATAGCATATACAACTATAAACAAAGTCAAAGCTCAATGCTCCCACACAATGACAAAACAACAAAACAACAAAACAAAAACAACTGCTATTCACAAGGGTCTGAGAGACAGAGGCCTCTATTTCAAAGTAATTGGGCAAGGGGAGGGGCATGGAAATGATGACGATGTTGATGATGTTGATGATGTTGATGATGTTGATGATGTTGATGATGATGATGATGGTCAAGCATTGCCTACTAATCAAATCAAAGAGATCCAACGAACCCAAACAAACAATGCCAACAACAGCAGTAGCAGCAACAGCAGCAGCAGCAGCAGCTACAACAAAAGCAACAACAAGTAGAAGATAAATATATATATAGAGTATATATAGTATATATATCTGTATATATAGAATATGAGCTTGGCACGCAAACAATTTCCACACATTGCACAAAAATAATAAACAACAAAACAAAACGAAAAAAAAAAGAAGAGAGAAAAAACAACTAGGAAAACTTTTACAGGCGCCATAAAAAGCAAGCGACTAATTGTTGCCCTGTAAAATATGCTGATGATTATGTTGAAAAAGAGAGCATAAAATAATATACCCCATTTGTATATAAAACACTTATGTTTGCAGGGTATTAAGCCCACACAAACACACCACAGAAAACTAAACAAATGTGAATAATTGAATGTGAACACACACAAAAAAAAACACAAACGAAAAAAAAAAAGAGTGAAAAATTTGTTTACAATTTCCCCCGTTGCGCCGAAGCAAATGCTTTCATCCCTCTCCCCCCGCCGCCCCTCAGTTTTTCGGCTAACTAGACGACGTGCAGCTCACTGGCAACTTGTCTGGCAATGTGACAGTTGACTAACTCGCTGAATGTTCAAACTCTTTACAAATACACACATATATGTATGTGTAAGCATTGCTTCCGTCAATTCAATAGCAACAGCTGCAACTATGGCAAAAATATTTAATTGCATTTATAAATTGCATTCGATTGTTTTGTTTGACTTTGGCTTTAACAGGCAGGCAGGCAGGCAGGCAATCGAAGGAAATAAACAATAGATAGATACAATGCAATATGATAATAAATAAATACTCGAATATATTCGTATATACGAATGAATATATCATGAATATGCTTATTACATGAAAATTGAGAGAAATGTCAATTGACTATTGAGGGAAAATTATAATTGAGTTGCAAGCCACACCTTTTCCTTTAAGTTTTCCCCCAAAAAAAACTTGAAAGACAACTTGAAGCCGACAAAACTCAATGACAATTAATATGCCAGACGAGTATATTCATACTTAAAAATCTTATAAATTATATGGTCGACACTCGCAGTGAATGTTTATTATTATAATTATGTTTATCTAAGAACTCAACGAAAACAAAACAAAACCAGATACAAAAAAAACTGTCCAATGGTCCAGTTGTCCAGTTGTCGAGTCTCTTGACAGTAAACAAATCTCCCCTCAAATCATATATCACTCGAAAAAAACAATCTGATAAATTTTCTTTAAATATTTATGAGTTCGCTGACTTTGACATAATAAACAAAGCTTTAAGCTGAAAATGTTCTAGATTTGAATTTGAGACTGTTTTTTTTTGCTCATCAATTTTGCTCATCAATCTACATTTTTTTTGTTCACATATTTTGTTTTGCGTATTTTTCATGTGTCATTTTTCCATTATTTTGTCCCATTATTTTTCCCAGTATTGTTCCCAATATTGTTCCCCATTATTTTTCCCATTATTTTGTCCCAGTATTTTTCCCCATTATTTTTCCCATTATTTTGTCCCATTATTTTGACCCATTATTTTTCCTAATATTTTCCCCATTATTTTATCCTATTATTTTTCCCACTATTTTTCCCATTATTTTTTCCCAATATTACTCATCACAATTTTATTATCTTCATATAGTCACAGTCAATCTCAATTAATACTTAAATATTAAATATAATATTGTCATTGCATTGCAAACTTACCTTGGCCTGAAACGTAATGCCATGAAAGAATGCCTGTTCGGCATGCAGTGGCACACGCAGATCCTGATCGTCCTGCACCAGATCGTACGGTGTCGACGGCATTCTTAAATAATTCAATAGCACCGATTCGGACCACTTGTAGTATCATGAGATTGTTTTCATTTTTCTAGTGCTACGCCTGTTCAACTGATGTCGCAATTGCCATATGATGCCGCCTGAACGATGCTCTTTATTTTCCAATATTTCCTCCTTCTGTTGATCTTTCGATTGTTGTTGATTCAGTGGTTGCTCCTCTTGGCTCTGGCTTTCAATGTGACTAATGCTTTGGCTCATGCAAAATTGTATAGCAGCTCCTCAATGAGCGCGCACTGCTATGATTGATTTCTTATATGAATTTTGCTATTTCTGCTACTGCTGCGGCTGCTGCTGCTGTTGTTTTACTCTATTAATTTTTCTACTAGCTCAATCTTCACTTTACTTTGCTGATGTTGCTTCTCTTTAGCTGCTGCTGCTGCTGCTGCTGCTTCCACTTCTACAGCACGTTTTGCTTAATCTCAATTTATGAGCTTTTGGTCGTAGTCTCCGTTTCGGTCTCGGTTTCTATTGCTGGCAAATTGAATTGCGTCAGTTGATGCTGATGTTGGATGCTCTGCGATTTCTGTTGCTGTTTCGCGCGCGCGATATTCTCTCTTTTATTTTTTTTCTTTGCGATTTTATTATGAAATATCTGCCCATTCACTGCCAATTTGCGCTGCGGTTATTTTTGCTATAACAAAAAGAAAGAGAGAAGAAATAAGCATAAAATAAAATATTAGATTAAATAACAGACGCGCTTACACGACACTAAGATACTCAGTATCTAGCCGGAAGTTATCAGATTTAGACTTAAATACTTTAAGTTTAACTATTGATTATGAATATAATATATATGCTGAGAGCTAACTGTAATTATTGACTATTTGTATAAAGAAAAAGTTCCCCCTTATAAACACTTTTAACATTTAACTTTGTCTACGTCTAATTTCGACTATTTATTATTATTATTTGCCAATGTTGAGTCATGCGAAAGCTTTCAAACTATAATATTGAGTCAGAGTGTAGATGTCGAAGTCGAAGTCTTCAAGTCTTGAGTTCATTGGAATCATGCTAATTTCATACAACTTGAATCATTCAATTCGTGGTCTCAAATCTCTATCTCCCTCGCTATCGCTCTCTCTCTCTCTCTCGCTTAGTAAGCGATGACAACCTGTAAAAACATTGTAATACAGGCGGCACCTAAACGCGCACGTGTCGCTGACAACGCGTTCTGTTTGTATAATAATCAAAATTAAAAAAAACTTTTCAATAATCATTGTAAAACAGTTGTGAAAATCACGTCGAACATCTTTACATTTCATAGTTTTGCTGCTTTTCTTTTTATGGCGCTGCAGGAAATGTCGAACGTTTTAATTGAAAGCATACACTGTGCAACATAGCTTAGAGCTTAGAGCTTAGAGAGCATAGACAATAGATGAAACATTGTTAGCTAATAGCAAACAATTCATTTTATTGTTTCTATGCTTTGGCATAGAATATACAAAGAAAGTTGATTAATTTTGATTATTGTCATAAACATTAAATAGATAAATTTTATTTTATATTTTACGATAATTACGATTGCCCCGCAGCAGCAGCAGAAGCATTAAAAAAAACAGAAAAAAAAGACAAAAATCCATTAAAAATTCTTGAAGAAGTCACAGTTTAAATATAAATTTAGATAGCCGTAGGGTCAACAATAGAACAGAGATAAAAGTTTTCTATAGTCTACAGACTGCGTAGAAGTAGAAGAATTTCTATTGTCTTGCATAAAGAATATTCACTGTAATTCGGTTTTTATTTATTTATTGATAATTTTGATGTGTCTTGGCGTTATGTTTGTTCATTAAATCAATGCATTTTCTCATTTTACTGTCGCCCCTCTCTCTCTCTAGCTCCCTCTCTGTCTGTCTCTCTCTCTTTTGCTCTCGTCAAATTTCATCAAGTCTCAGCGGCTTTTAATGAACTCAGCAAAAACTCAAGCTCTGAAACTTGTTGTCAACAGCTGTGCTCATGTTTTTTTTTTTCATCGTCGTCACCGTCGCCGTCGCCGTCGTCGTTTTCGTTTTCTTGTATTTGTTTTTATTTTTATTTTGTTTTGTTTTGTCAGCAGCCGCACCTCTCTCTCTCTCTCTCTCTCTATCTCTCTCTTCCTAGCAGCTACTACACTTGGCACTGTCTCTTTGCGAAGCATCTCGCCGCGACAGGCCAAAGGGTCACGGACGTTTAAGCTTGTAAACGACAAGTACAAACAGCGACTGTGTGAAGACTTGCAAATTCCCCTATTCATCTTTCTCTCTAAACTCAGCCTCAACTTCTCTCTCTCTCTCTCTATCTCTCTCACTCTGTTTCAGCTGCTGTCTTGCTTTGAGATCTGCATCTGCTGTGCGGCAGCTTTTAAGCGACCCCAAAAAAAAAACCAAAAGTTATGCCAACAATTCTTGAATGTCTCTTTGTCATTACGTTTGTCTTCTCCTTCGCCTTTGCCTTTGCCTTCTACTGTTTGGCTTCTCTTCTGTTTTTTTTTTTTTATTTGTTGCTGTTGTTATGCACATTAACTTATCAATTTGGGCTTTCGATTGAGCTCGAATTGCAGGCAGACGCAGGCAGCTGACACCCGGTATGGAGGCCAGCGGGTCACTGGGTTGCGGCTAAAGTATCAGCGGGGACAGTTGACACATTTTGGGGCGCAACATAAATCAGTTAAGCTTAAGCTTATGTTGAGGTCACTTTGTTTATCAGCAGCATACGCATTCCACACACACACACACACAGACACAGACAAACATGCAGACAGACAAACATTAAGTTAAAGCTTAAAGTTACTTAAAATCTGACTTTGGTCTACGATCTCAAGTCTTTGAGCAGAGTTCAATGTCTGCTGCTACTCTGCTGCTGCACTGCTGCTATTCTACTGCTGCCATCGCCCACAATCATACATCACATATGTATGCTGAGACTCCTGAAACTAGCTATGAGCAGCTCGTTGTTAGTTGCTTTCCGCCATTTTGTTTTGGCCAACGCCAAGGTTCAAGTACCTCCAAGAAGTTAACATTGAAGTTGTGCAGGAGATGGCGGAGAAAGCAACGAAGTAGCAGACGGTGCCAAAGCACTCGACGCATGCGTTGTGAGGCATACAAAGAACATGCTCAGATAATGCTGGAAAAGTGCCTCACATTGCACCCGCAGTTGCCACAAGTAGGCACAGTGGGAGAGAGGTAGAGAGAGAGAGAGAGAGGTAGAAAGAGACTTGAGGTATACATTACCCAACCCAATCGTTGCTTCCCTTTGCTCAACTTGTTTAGAAGTAACTTTAGACACTTCTCAGCTACGCACAGTACACTGGCAAAAATGACTGAAGTCTTAACAATATGAAGTACACATAATTTCGCTGAGTGTAATTTGCTTTGCATTTGCATTTAAGTTTTGTAAACATTTGCTCTTAGTTTTCGCTGAGTGCATTTTGCTTTTCAGTTGTAGACTTGCTCAATGATTTTGCTGAGTGTAAATATGTTCTTCTTCTTCTTCTTCTTATACTTCTAGAGTCTCTGCTACTTCTGTTCTTGCATGCACGCCTCTATGTAATTCTTTAGTTCTTCAATTTCTTTCATTTGCTTCTTCTCCCTTTCCAACTATTGATTTCGTTTATTATGCTTTGCCTGCTGCTTCGCTACGTTTCGTTTTGTCTCTTGCATTTTTATTTTATTTTATTTTATTTCATTTTCATTGCGTTTCTTTGTGTTTCGCTTCGTTTCGTTTCGCATCGTTTCATTTCATTTCATTTTGTTTCGTTTCGTTTTGTTCTTCGCCCGCACTATCAACAACAAAAAAGCTGCGCGGCTGCGCACTGCACACCAACAGCAGCAGCAGCAGCAGCAGCGACAACAAGAACAACAATGAAAAAACTTGTATCACATGCAAGTGAATGACTTGCAAGCAAAGTTTGAGCGTTGGCAGCGGCCGCGGCAGCGGCAGAGCTGACGACGTGCTTCCAAGAAGCATTTAGCTCAGGGCACAGCTTGGACACAGCAGAGACTTGGGACTTGAACATGAACGTGCCACTATCAACATCAAGAGTAAGCGAAGGGTAGGAGGAGAGGGGGGGGGCATGCAAGGCAGAGCGGCGCATTGGCAGTCGACGCTAGCTAAAACCGGTTTTTCTCTTTTTTCTGTGCTTGCGCACAGTCGAAGTCGAAGTCGAAGTTGAAGTCGAAGTCAAAGTCTTGGTAACTTACACGTTCACTTCCTTTCCGGTTCTTGGACTGCAATGTACTGCCCCGCCCTCCTACATACCGCCCCTATCACTCTATCTCTCTCTCTCATTCGCTCTTTTTACTTTATGCAGTCAGCTGCAATTTCAAGTTTTTTTTTTCTCGTTGTTGTTGTTTTTGATATTTGATTTCTTGTAATTACGTCTTTGGCAGCGAATCGAGCGAATCGCGAAACTGAAAATATTTTCTGCTGCTGCTGCTGCTGCTGCTGCTATTGCTGCACTTGCCGCAAGCTGCATGACTCTTGTTGCAAGTTTGTCGGCTGTCGATTATGCAAGTTGGCAACAAAATAAAAAAAAAAAAAATTGAAACGATACAAAAAAGAAAAGAAAAGACGAATAAAAAATGAAACTGGTCGACAATTTGGTTTGCATTGCGAATTTTTTTTTTTTTTCTGCTTCTTCTTCTTCTTCATCTGCTTCTTCGGTTTTTCTGAAAATTGCGCACATTTTTTTTGTGTGATGTTTGAAAAAAAAAAAAATAAAAATATTTTTTGGGCAATGCGGAAAACTTGAAAGCGAAATTGCTGAGTTTTTCATTATTTTCAATAGTTGTTTTTGTTTTTTTTTTATTTTCCTCTTCATTTTTTTTTTTTTTAACTGCCAAATAAACAGATAAACAACAATTATGCGCGATATGATGTTGATGTGCCAGCTGTGCCAGCTGCGTTGTCTCTACAACTTCTCAGCCTTCCCCCTCTCACCACCACACCACACACTACTTCTCATTTCTCTCTATCACTCACTCTCTGTGTCTCTGTTTCTCATTCTTAGTTGCCTTCCGAGCATCAATCTTGTTTTCGTTTTCAAAGCTAACAACTAACAAAAGGCAACATGTTGCACAGTCCATTGGCAGCAGCAGCAGCAGCAATAGCAAGAGAAAAAGAGACAGAGAGAGAGAAGAAACCTTTTGGACTCCTTTGTGGCGATCTTCGATCGGACAGACAGACAGACAGAGAGAACAGAATGAGGCTTTGTCTCGGCAATGTCGCTTTAGCTTTTATATTTATGAGCAGACGCGCCAGACGGCATACAACAACAACAACAAGAACAAGAAGAAGAACAACGTGTCTGTGGCAGGTCGATGCAAAAAGTATAATTTTTTTTTTTTTTTTTGCTTGCCTGGCTGCCAGCCTGCCTGCCAGAATGTATCTATAAGATACACATGCTACATACATATGTATGCGCATATGTGTTACGCGCCTATAAATAGCGCTACGAGTACAAACGCAACATTCTCAACGTGCAGCGCCCCCTCTCTCTTTTTTCTCTCTATGCCACACACATATAAATAAAGATACATATAGATGGATAGATAGATAGATAGATATGGATGAATATATAGATACTATACATATATGTAGATACACTTTGACTATACGTATGCGTAGTACATTTGCTTTTCTGGCTACTACAGATACAGATAAATCTTTTTAGTCAAGCAGAAATATTCTGAAATATCTCAAAGATACAAACTGAAAAGAAAAAAAAACACCACTGAGAGCTAAAAACTAACCTTGACGTGTTTATAAGTTTAGTGTCAATCGTTTAGCATAAGTCGTGATCAAAGTTTTTCCAGCTGCTGCTGCTGCTGCTGTTGCAGTAAACATATTAATAAACAATTAACAAACTATAAACAACAATGTAAAGCAAAGAACGAAGAATGAAGGAATGTAAAGAAATAAAGAAAAAGAATTAATAATTATTAATGATCGCAAATGATGTTTGCTGCTCATTGTGCTTGTGTTTGTGCTTTTGCTTTTGCTTT
Organism: Zaprionus obscuricornis; assembly: GCA_037044475.1. Classification (NCBI taxonomy): domain Eukaryota; kingdom Metazoa; phylum Arthropoda; class Insecta; order Diptera; family Drosophilidae; genus Zaprionus; species Zaprionus obscuricornis. The sequence goes on from JBAMBR010001019.1 coordinate 80,520, forward strand.
TGCTCTGCTCTGTGTACGATTGGTCAGTTATCAGCAATTTTGTCATTGCACTCAACTTTAGCGTTGATTATATCAACTACCAGCAAACGCAGAGACAGAGGCAGTTGCCAGCGGCCAATATATGCGTTTGTATGTGTATCTGTATCTGTATCTGCATATGTATCTGTATATGTATTCTTTTAGCTAAGTATCTTGCAGATGCAGTCTTTGAATGAGGCTAAAAGACAACGAAATTAACTTTGTGATATACATATATATATATGTGTGTATATATGTATGTGTGTGTGTGTCTACAGCAGCTGCATGGCACATTTTGCAATTATTATTGCATTCATTGTTCTTGTTCTTGTTGTTGTTGCTGCAGTTGCTCTTGATTTGCTGCCGTATTCTATATGCATAAAAATAATAATAATAATAAACACAGACGACAAACCAAAACTAGTGACCGTCGCTCGCAACGCGTCGCTTTTAATTTTCATAATTTTTCATAATTTTTTTTTTTCTGGCACACAAAGATTTTCTTATAAAAAGTATCTGGAACGCGTCGCGTAATCAGTTTTTATTTTATATATAATTTTTTTTTTTTGCAGTTTTTTTTTTGTTTGTGAAATTATGCGGAACTTTCAATTTCTATGCGGCATAGTTAGATTACGTGGGTTGCTCAAGCAGTTCTTGTTCTTCATGTGTCTTACATACGAACATCGATGTTTGTCTGCCTGTATGTCTGTCTGCCTGTATGTCTGTCTGCCTGTATGTCTGTCTTTCTGTTCATGTAGTCCCACTGCCTGCAGTATCTAGTTTCACAGTTATCACACACACACACACGCATACAGTTGTGACACATACGCAGTTTGGCTTAACACGATTTCAGCTGTTGCTGCTGCTCGAGTCTCTTTTTGGCTTTTGGCTTTGCGGTTTTTTTCCTAGCATTTATTTTATTTTATTTTTTTTTTGTTTCTTTTCAAAAATTAACTGCCAATTCTTGGAAGCCCACGACGCACTGTTGTTGCTGCTTGTTGTTGTTGTTGTTGTTGCCTTTACTGAATGTTAATAAATATTCTTGAGAGCGTCAAGTCTGAGACTGAAACTGTGACTGAGAACTGAGCCTGAGACTGAGACAAAGTTGACCAAGTGGCGCCGACTTGTTGCTATGTTTTGTTGTGTGCTTTTCTTTTTTCTTTTTTTTTCATTCTTGCTCTCTGTGTGTGTGTGTGTTTTCTTCTTCTTCTTCTCCTTTTTTTGGCTAACTTTTATGAATATTTAATAATTTCGCAAGTATTTGCTACGCGTGCATATGAATTATGTTGCGAATAACTGTTGCGACGGGGCGTGTGAAACGGAAGTGTTTGACTTTTACAGCTTTTTTCTTTCATTTCATTTCATTATTTTTTTTATTTTTATTTTTTTTCTTTTTTTCTGTCTGTTCTTCTATTTGTTAAAGCTAAAAATCTAAAGATTTGCTAATGGCCGCGACACGAGTACGACACAAATTCTAAATTCACAAGCCAGAAGCCACAAGCAACACTGACAATGATGATGATGAAGATAATGATGATGATGTTGATGATGATGATGTTACCAAATGAATTCAGACTTAAAAATACTTAGCTACTACTTTTGGCTACTTTTAGCTACTTTACTTTTGTTCATACTTTTTAGCTACCTTTTGCTGTCGCCTCTGCAGAAATAATTGCGAAACGCGCTTAACTGAAAATCAAAAATTTTAACGGCTTTATTAAGTTAACGTAGTTTGAGTAACGCGCGCGGTAACCGGTATATGGTGATATGCAAAACAATTTCCGATTTTAGTTTTCAGTTTTCGTTTATTTTTATTTTTCTTACGACACGCTGTGGCCCGTTAACCGTTAAGCGTTCTGTGTTGAGCAGTGAACGTATACGCGACTTGTCTGCACTCAATGAACGCCGAACAACAACTGAATCGACAGTCGACAGTAAATCGTCGAACATCGAGCGTCGCATCAAAAAGTCTTCTAGCATCGGGTACAGGGTGCCGCCGCTACAAAAAGAAAAAAAAAACCAGTTTTATCGTAGGCGAACGTTACGCTCTCTCTTCGGCAACAGTAAGAGAGAGAGAAAGACTCCGTGTGTGTGTGTGTGTGTGTTGGCGAGCAAAGTGTTCGGCTCACACGCTCACTCACTCTCGCCGGCGCTCTTGCTCTCTCTATCATACACTTTATACTTAAATACGAAAAGCGAAAGCCGTTGGCCAATCAGCGTGCAGCAAATACACGTGCTTTTGTTTAGCGGCAAATTCTCTGTTTTGATTTTCAACTGTGCTGCTGCTGCTGCTGCTGTGCTGCTGCTATGCTGCTGTGCGAGAGTTGCTTAATCGGCTTTGCGTGCTCATGCTCTTTCTTTTTGTTATTTATGAATATTAAGAAGAAATATTTCTGTTAACAATTGCATGTGCCATGTGTGTGTCTAGACTCTTTTGATAATAGCTCAATAAATTATCATAGTTTGTTCGTCATAATAGACGCAATTAATTCGGGATTAACAAAAAAAATAAAACAAGTTTGTTAAACGCAGCTGTTAAACTTAAAGTCAAGTTTTAAACTGTCGAATTTTGAATTTTGTGAAATTTAAATTGAAATTTAAAAATAAAATATTTCTTGTTATATTCTTGGCCAATTTTCACTTGATAAATAAAGATATACTAGCCAAAGTTGACAATGAAAGATGGCTAGAAGATAAGTTATGAAATATTTCTATCTTTTACATTTCGATACCTGAGAGAAATTCCGGAAATAACTGAAATAATAAAATATGTAACGGCTTTTCGGCTAAACACAAAGCTGAACATACAGCTTTGACTGTGGCTTATATAAGAGGAGATTGAGGTAATGCCAGTGTGAGAAAGAGACAACTCACTCGCAAAAGTATTCAGAAATATACAGAGAAGTATTCACGCATAACTCAACGTTGTCTATGCAATGTTTGTGCTGTGCGAGAGTCGTTATGCTGTGGTGAGGGAGTGGAAGGGGATGAGGGGGGAAAGAAACGACGTGCAAATAGTATTCATGAGAAATATGCAAAAAGCTTTGCCTCAATCGAAAGCAGACCGCAGAAAAGGATGACACTAACCGTGCAAAACTCAAAAAGGATGCGACACCCACACACACACAGAGACAGAGGCAAACATTCAGACATACAGACAAGCACAAACACAAACACAAACACAGACACAGACAGACAGCAGTGCGACAAACATAACATAACGCCTGGCGACTGATGCCTGACGCCTCGCTATGATGACAAATGAAAGACAACGCAGTGTTGAGCGTGTGCAAGGATGTGAAAGTATATGCGCTTGGTCAATGTTATTCAAGGTTGAAAAATACCAATCGAATATTTGTTTTTTTTTCTTCTTCTTCTTTTAATTGCACTTTCAATAAAAAAAAAAAATATCAACAATGTGGCAAAACAAATATACAAAAAAAAAAAAAATAGCAGAGAAAACTTTTCTACAGCAAAGTGAAAAACTTCGCTGAAAATCCTGTTAAAAAAAACTTTTGGTTTTTAATTAAAAAACAAGCAAGAATTTAGTCAAACAGTTTAACAGCTTAGCGAACGAAAGCAAACAGCTAAAAAAAACCAAAAAATGCCGCGCTTTAAAGATTACAAACTAGACTTTAAGGCCAGCCAAAAAAAAAAAAAAAATCTTAAACAGGCCAAAATCCGTTCAATCATTGAGCGTATGGAGAAAACTTTACTTTGCCCTTTTCTTAGCTGTGCTTTGTCATTTTCTTTAACACATTGTCAAAAAGTATACTACGAAGAAGAAGCTAGAAGATGAAGCTGGATAAAGATGAGAAGAAAAAAAAATATAGAAGAAACGAGTCGAAGCTTCGATACACTTTGCCAAGTCATCAAGTCTGCGCATCCTTACGACACTGTTACACATATCACGGCAATATGTTAATGCCCCAAAAAAAAAAAAAGAAATGTGCTTAAGGCATCTAACTCACTTAGCAAGCGTGTAGCAAGTAGCAGATGGAGGTAGATGTAGCAGAGGCAACATACTCGAATGCCAAGTGGCATTGGCAAACTTTTTCGCTTACCTCAGGCAAACTTTTTCGATTGTCCTCCGTGAGTATAAGGATATATGTGTATGTATGTGTGTGTGTGTAAGTGTGTGTAAGTGCTTAGTCGTTAAACGTGGAGGCTTTAAAATCATCACAGCATCAAATCAATTAATATTGCCGGCAATTGGCGCCTAAAAGCATGCAGCATACTCATTATTCTCAGCATAAATTAGATGAAAACTCATTTGACATAAAAATTTACACACACACATGGCCAGAGAAAAGGAGAATGAGAGAGAGAGAGACAACAGCGGATAAGCATATTTGATAAGTCAGCTACTGATAAAAACCCCAATAAATTTATTTTGTCAGACATTTTGCCTTTTGCCTTTGGCTTTTCGACTGTTTCGTTTTTTTGTAGCTTCTACGCTTCGTTAAATCAACGTTAATTTATGTTAAAAGCAAGCAGAGCCTATGAATTGTGGGAGTGTGGGAGGTAGACAGAGAATGAAGCTTAGTTTGCTTTTGATAAACGCAATTGTCTAGGAAAATGGCAAATGAAAATGAAAATGTCTTTCTCACTCTCTCAATTTCTCTCTCTCTCTCTCTCTCTCTGTCTTTATATGCTTCAGGCAATGCGGCAACAGCTGCGTAAGCTCAACAAAATCAATCAACAATGGCAAATAAAATACAATTAATGTTACCGTTACGCATACGCCACGTTACACAGCAACAGAAGCATTCGCTACGCTACGCGCCAACTTCCTCAACCCCCATATTGAAATTTGCCTGCTGTTGCTGCTGCTGCCGTGTACTGGCATAAATTATGCTCGCAACAATTCTTTGCAATTTTATGCATGTCAACGCTGGCAACGGTAGCATGGAGGCAGCCTTTATGTAAATGCAAATACAACAAGCAACAGTTTGACAAAAACAGCTTCAACTCGACTATAAAAATACTCTAGGCTTATAAATTTGAAGCAAGCAAAGTAAAGAGACTAATTCTCTTTAGTCTTTAGTCGTGCATACCCAATGCTACTCATACACACACACATACACACTTGTTCTGCTGCTGCTATTATAATACGCATTCAACAGCAACAGCTTCAGCTTCAGCATCAGCGCTGCGTGCATTTCCCATGGCGACAGAATTATGAATAAAATAAAATCAAATATGCACTCACGTGTAAATTGGCATGCAAGTGTGAGTCTGTGTGTGTGTGAGTGTGAGTGTTTGAGTGAGTATGTGAATGAATACACATTGAGTATGCGTACACTTATTAAAAACATGTTTCGTCTCAATTTTACTTTAATGAAAAACAGCTGCAAAAATATAAAAAATAAAAAATAAAAATAAAAAAAAAGAAACTGAAAAGCGCAACGGAAGTGCGAACATGGCAAACATTGAGTGGAAATTTCGACTTTTGGTAAAAACTTCCGAAAGTGCTAGAAAAAAAAAAAAATTAAATACTTTATGCAGCGCAATTAAACATGCAACAGAGATTAGCAGTATGCTTAAAATATTTATAAATAAAATATTATAAATATAAGTAGCAAAAATAAATTAAAGCTGAAAATAATTAAAACTAATAAAAAAAAACTATGCAGCACAAAGCTTAAGCGAAGCATAAATAATTCAAAAAACAATCAACAAAAATAAATTAACAATTTATGCAGCGGCATAATTGTAACTGACAATTAGAGCAAACAGTCATAGAGTGAGAGAGAGAGAGAGAGAGAGAGAGACAGATAGAGAGAGAGAGTGAGTAATAAATGAATTTTAATAGCTTAATTAGTGCTGTAATTAACTATGCAGCTAGCCACAAATTAGTCACTCAGGACACACTCTGTCGACAAACAGTTTGCCACAAAATGTGGCACGTTATAGTGTTGCCACTTCTACTACTGCTGCTGCTACGGCTGCACAGTTGCCTTATGTCAAGTCAAAAATACGAATTGTTATCAACATTGCAACGCAGCTACGAGGAATCCAACTTTAAAACGATTCTCAACATGCAGCATAGTGCCAAGCAGACTGAATGCCATGCAATGTGGCAAGTGACAGCAATTGCTGCTACTGCTGCCTGGCCTGTGCTACAATTCAATGAACAAATCAATTTCGAACTAAAGCAAACTCAAAGCACTGAAATGTTGGCAGTATTGTGTCTAAGCGCATCACGCGAATTCAATATGGAATTGTGGCAAGCATTGGCCACAAATCTCAACTATATGCGACATGTGCGACTATTGCTACTCGTCGAACAGCAGCCACACTTCAACGAGCTGTCACACATAATACGCGAATTGCGTTTCCTGCATGTGCTACTACTCACAGCCGCTGGACATGCCTATCAACTGCAGCCCTGGCAGCAACATTGGCAACAGCTTAATGCTAGCCAAAATCTATCGTTATACGTTGAGCAATATAACTATGAAGCATTAATTATACAATCGTTGCCTGATCAGATACCAACGCGTTCATTGATCTACAAAGATCCAAAGTCAGAGGAATTACGCATGACAGGAACTGTTGCTAGATTAATACAAGAATTTGTACGTATACGTAATATTAGCTTAACATGGCAACGTCCACTCCTTATGGGTGAACAATTATCCTTAGCATTGTTACGCAATATGACATTGAATCGTACACTCAGTCTGCCAATAACATTATGTGGCTTTGAGTTGCCCAATGAATTTGGAACTTATACATATCCGTATGATTTACCCGCCTGGTTTATAACGGTACCTTGTGCCCGAGAAGTGCCCATAGCGGAAATTTATGTATTGTTGTTTAAGGTTCGCATGTTGATTTTACTCTTTACTTTCTATGCGATCTTTGTGCTGCTCGATATATCGCTCAGTTGTCTATTGATGAGAAAAAAGTTCGATTGGACTTATCTGATATGCAATGAGCGCATGATCTCGGGCATCATTGGGCAACCGTCGAATCTATGGACACAGCCAACAATTAGTTCACGCTTTACGCAAGCTCAGCTTTTCATTGTTGGCATGGTGATCAGTACACTCTTTGGAGCGCATCTCAATACACTGTTGACTAAGCGTCCCACAGGACAACAAATCTCCAATTTCCAGCAGCTAAAGGATTCCAGGATGAATGTTTACTTTGAGGCGGGTGAACGTTTTTATGTTGATGCCATGGTAAAAAATCCAAATAATCCTATTGTTACTATCAAATCATCTATAAAATACTTGAAGGCCAATGATTTCTATAGTCGACGCGCAAATCTTAGTCAATCTTTGGCATTTTCGGTTACAGGTACCGAATGGGCAATACTTGCCAGGCAACAGGAGCTATTTAAACATCCAGCACGTTGTGCACATCCAGATTTAATATTTCATCGTAATCTGCTAACATCAATTCCATTGCAGGCAAATTCAATCTTCATACAACCATTGGATCGTCTCATTCATCGCGTGCATGCTGCAGGATTATTACAGTACTGGCAGCAGGAATGCTTGAGGGATCTCATAGCATTGAAGCAAGTTAGTGTAAAGGATCCTTTCGTTTATGAGAAATTTCAAGAGTTTAAGGTTCGTGATTTGATTTGGATTTGGTTAAGTTTCGCCTTGTGTTTAATAATTGCATCGATAACTTTTCTATGTGAATTGATTGTGCATCCTATAAGAGTAGGAAGGGAATAAAAGAGAGAGAGAGGGAGATAAACAGTTTAAATAAAGTTTTAATAGGCTTAAATGATGTACAAGTATAAGTCTTCAACTAATTTAATTGCATGCCTTAAGCACTTGAGCTGCAAACTAAACTTGGCCAACAAGTGCATCCTTGACATCCTTGGCATCCTTAAACGGATTTGCAATTTACGCATAATAAATCTGCCTCTTGTGTACCATAAATCAATGCTATGTAAACTAAAGGCATACGGAGAAATGAGCAACACAGAGAGAGAGAGTGAGAGAGAGAGAGAGAGTGAGGCAGTGGGGGAGAGAATGTTGTATATGATAAGCACGATAAATTTTACATACTTGGAGACAAATTCAAATAATTGTGTAAATAATCGATAAATAAATAAGCAAAATTTTGCCACAAAATTAGAAGATATTTACTTCTATGACTCACTGTAAATGTGACAGTATATATATATATATATATATATATGCAATATGTAAATGCTAAATCTCTCTGCCCCGCACTACGCTCTAAACACAATGTTGCACAAACGTTGACATAAATCAAACATTTTGCAACATGGATTACTTGCAAAGTGTCAGCTGATAACGTTGACAAGTTTCAAAGCTTGTCAGCGCGAATTTTTATTTTGTTTAGTTTTTTTTTTTTTTTGATTGTTTTTTAACCAGAATCATTCAATCATTCAATACGCCCAAGGACTCGGATAATTGACATTTACGTTGTCAGCGCAACGTTTTATGAAGATAAAAGATAAAAGTGGAATTTTTTTGTTGCAGACAGATAGACAGACAGAGAGACAGTGAGAAGAAGAGATACGCAGACAGACGATGAGACACAGACATTGTGATAGAGGAAAGATAAATGTGGCATGGATTTTGTGCTGCTTATTGCAGTTTAACGCGTATTTTATGGAATCTGACACAGTGGCACATACAGTCTGATGTGGCAGACACTGTCAACAGCTGTGTAGAACATAACATCGGGTAGCAAAATTGATGGCCGTTTATGGCAAATCGATGCATCAAATTGCCACTTTAAGCGCATTTTGTTGTCTTTTAAGCTAAAAAAAAAAAAAACAGAAAAAAAAAAACAAGAATTTCAATTACATTTTTCATTCCACAATGAAATGCATTGGAAAATTTTCTATGTATTAAAGGATGGCAAAATTTATTAAAATCAATAATCAATTATTTCTATTCAAAAATAATTAAATAATTTTGAAAATTTAAATTATTTTTCAATTTTCGCACAATAAATTTGAATAACGTTTAACAAAATTTAATTTAATAACAAATTTTCTTTTCTCATAAAATAAATTATAATAAATTATAATAAAAAAAATTTTTAATTATAATAAATAATTTAAAATAATTGTTTATATTTTATATACCAAAACATTGTCGAATGATTTTTTTAACAGAGTAGCATGAACATTAAGAGCAACAATACCGCGTCCCACAATCTTGAGATCACATAGCTTATAGGCGCAATGTGTGATATCCAATGATTCACACTCAATGTTTGTCAAGCGTGTGACAGTTGCAGCGATTTCTCCAGCACAGAGTAAAATGCATATATATAAAATCCACAACATCTTTTGACCAGCTTATAGTAAATGTTGCGCTTGCAATGTAAATGAAATCAAGCTGAAATGTAAATAATAATTTAACTAATGATAAATTAAACGCTTTAGCACGCCTGACTGACAACGAAAATTGAACAAAAACTTAATTAAAAATATAGCAATAATACAATTCGAAATATATTAAACGTTAAATAATTCATAATACAATTTTAATGATAGTCCAGAGAGAGAGAGAGAAACTCAATACGATTTCTAAATCTGCACTCAGACAATTTGTAATTTCACATTGGCCACAGAATTAGTAAATGCAAATTGCAAATACTGAATATGCAAATCTGCTAATTTTATATACAGCTGCCACACATTGTGCTAATTAGAAGCCGAAGGTATTCTGCGGTCATTTTATAATTTGCCAATTGCTGGATCAGAGCTCTACAAATTTTTATTGCCTACTTTTATGCGCAAAAGAAAATAAAAACATTTATTTCCTTTCAATATTCACACAGTATAGAAACATATTAAAGAACAGTTGAATATTAAAATTCAAAGCTTAAATTTGCTTAACTTAAGCCAGCAAATTCTCTTTGCGTTGTATATAAACATTGAGATTCGTTTTCCATTCATTCTCAGCAAATGCCATGAGTTGAAGTTTATACTCTCCGCTTGGTACTGGAAAAAGTTTAAAGTATTCATCCTTCAACACGAAATTGTTCACGATTAATGCATTCTAAAAATTCATTCGAAATTAAATATTTATCTCAATATGTAAATACATATATGTATGTATATGCTTACCTCAAATGGACAACTATGATTCACATTCGTTCCCATGCGCAGTATATCAAAAAAGACTTTTTCAAATGATAATCTAGAATGGTTTCTAACCAAAAACTTACAGAAATCAAAAGTTGTGTTAAACATAAAAGGCCGATAACCATTATATTTACGCCATAGACTAAGATTAACCTGAAATATTAATCAACATTGACATCACAAACGTCTAATTCATTTTAATTATAATTAGTTACCTTGCCCTTGGTTAAGGGTCCTTTCAATAGTTCAGCATGAATATTTAAGCCAACAATTCCACGTCCCAAAACTTTAAGATCACATCGTTTAAATGTGCAATATGTAGGATCTAATAATTCACACTCGACATTTGTAAAGCGAAACTCACTTTCACAATCTCCTCCAACGATTAGTATTGCAAATATAAGCGGGATCCACATGATCTTTTTGGCAAAGTCAAACCTCAACTGAATGAAATTAGAGTCAGAGACATGAATATAAAATTTCCTTTTAATAATTATTTTATTTTTATTATTATTTTTGTAACTAAAATAATGATAAAGATATAATCGAAAAAAAAATAAAATAATTGGTTTCACATGAGCAACTAACTAACTTTAAAAGATGTTAACAGCTAATGATTGGATGAATGGAACGTATACATTTATTATGTCAAACAATGATTCGAAAAGTAATGAATAGCATAAAATATGATAATTCGCATCATTTTGCAGACGATATATTAATATGAATATTAAGTATACGTATATATATTTGTAATCAATATCAGAAGCTATCTATCTGCCTGTCTAAAAAAAGCGGAATGAACTACATTCATATATCAATAGATCATTGACTCAATTTCACATGTGTTATTTTCTGTATATGCTTATTACATATATAAATTTCGAATTTATTTTACAATTTGAACACTGAACATATATTGATATATAGTGATGTATACAAAGTGAGAGATTCGTTGAGTTCCAAATTAGTTTTTCAATAAGCCTTCATTTCGCACAAAATGTACATTAACAACTGTTTTCCACTCATTATCAGTCAACGCCATCAGTCTATATTTATATTGTCCGCCGGGTATAGGCATAAACTTGAAAAACTCATCCTTCAACACTAGATTCCTCACAATAATTGCATTCTATGAAATTCATTATAAATTGATTATAACTTCCATTGTGATGGAGACAACATTATGCTTACCTCATATGGACAACTATGATTCACATTAGATCCCGTGACTCAGCATATCAAAGAATATTTTTTCAAATGATAATTTAGACTCTTTTATTCTCGATATAATCTTACAGAAATCAAAAGTCGAGTTAAACATGTATGGCCGATAACCATTATATTTACGCCATAGACTAGGATTAACCTAGATGTTGAAGTCACATTATAAATTTAATTTCATATAATATTACAAGTAAGAATTACCTTAGCATTCTTAAACGGACCTTTCAATAGTTGGGCATAAATATTTAAAGCAACAACTCCACGTCCCAATACTTTGAGATCACATCGTTTATAGGCGCAATATGTGGGATCTAATACTTCACACTCGACATTTGAAAAGCGAAACTCATTTTCACAGACTCCTCCAACGATTAGTATTGCAAATATAAGCGGGATCCACATGATCTTTTGGCCAAAGTCAAATCTAAACTGAAAGTAATTAGAGTCTGAGAAATGAATATAAAATTTCCTTACATAAATAAAAGTAATTAAGAAATTATGTAATTTTAACTCATCTGCAAAATATTTTTATGATTATTTTTGTAACTAAGATTTTTTACATTAAAATAATATAAAGCTATAATTATGAAAATATAATCGAAAAAAATAAAATAATTGGTTTCACATGAGCAATTTACTAACTTTAACTGAAGTTATTAGCTTGAATGATTGGATGAATGAAATACATTTATTATGTCAAATAATGAATCGAAGAGTAATGAATAGCATAGAATATGATAATTCACATCATTTTGCAGTCTCGATATTTTATATATATTAATATGAATATAATATATATATTAATATACGTATATTCGTAACCTTTATCAGAAGCTAAATGAAAGTTTGACTCTTCTCTCTATCTGTCTGTCTGAATAAACCGGAACGAGCTACTTTCATATATCAATAGAACATTGACTCAAATATTTCAAATATTTTCTTTATATGCTTATTGCATATATAAATTTTATATTTATTTCACACATTGGATAGTGAATATATATTTATATATCGTGATGTATATATAGTGATAGATAGATAGATCAATAGCATAACATATATAGATATCAGATAATTCATTCATTGAGTTCCAAATTAGTTTTTCAACAAATCTTCATTTCGCACAAAATGAACGTTAACAACTGTTTTCCACTCATTATCAGTCGACGCCATTAGTCTATATTTATACTGTCCGCCAGGTACAGGTAAAAACTTATAGAACTCATCCTTCAACACCATATTCTTCACAATAATTGCATTCTACAAATTCATAATAAATTAATTATAACTTAAATTGTATGGATATAACATTATGCTTACCTCATATGGACAACTGTGATTCACATTAGATCCCTGACTCAGCATATCAAAGAATATTTTTTCAAATGATAATTTAGACTCTTTCATTCTCGATATAATCTTACAGAAATCAAAAGTCGAGTTAAACATGAATGGCCGATAACCATTATATTTACGCCATAGACTGAGATTAACCTGAAATATTAATTAACATTGACATCACAAACTTCTAATTCATTTTAATTATATTTAGTTACCTTGCCCTTGGTTAAGGGTCCTTTCAATAGTTCAGCATGAATATTTAAACCAACAATTCCGCGTCCCAATACTTTAAGATCACATCGTTTATAGGCACAATATGTGGGATCTAATACTTCACACTCGATATTTGTAAAGCGAAACTCACTTTCACAGACTCCTCCGAGTGTACAAGTAAGTAGATCCACAAGTGTCCATAAACGATGTGATCTTAAAGTTTTGGGACGGGAATTGTTGGTTAAATATTCATGTAACATATTGAAAGGTCCCTTAAAATGCAAGGTAACTAACTGTAATATGAATGAGAATATGATTCATAATGTGAACTTAACTATCTCAGGTTAATCTCAGTCTTGGCGTAAATATAATGGTTATCGGCCATTCATGTTTAACTCGACTTTTGATTTCTGTAAGATTATATCGAGAATGAAAGAGTCTAAATTATCATTTGAAAAAATATTCTTTGATATGCTGAGTCAGGGATCTAATGTGAATCACAGTTGTCCATATGAGGTAAGCATAATGTTATATCCATACAATTTAAGTTATAATTAATTTATTATGAATTTGTAGAATGCAATTATTGTGAAGAATATGGTGTTGAAGGATGAGTTCTATAAGTTTTTACCTGTACCTGGCGGACAGTATAAATATAGACTAATGGCGTCGACTGATAATGAGTGGAAAACAGTTGTTAACGTTCATTTTGTGCGAAATGAAGATTTGTTGAAAAACTAATTTGGAACTCAATGAATGAATTATCTGATATCTATATATGTTATGCTATTGATCTATCTATCTATCACTATATATACATCACGATATATAAATATATATTCACTATCCAATGTGTGAAATAAATATAAAATTTATATATGCAATAAGCATATAAAGAAAATATTTGAAATATTTGAGTCAATGTTCTATTGATATATGAAAGTAGCTCGTTCCGGTTTATTCAGACAGACAGATAGAGAGAAGAGTCAAACTTTCATTTAGCTTCTGATAAAGGTTACGAATATACGTATATTAATATATATATTATATTCATATTAATATATATAAAATATCGAGACTGCAAAATGATGTGAATTATCATATTCTATGCTATTCATTACTCTTCGATTCATTATTTGACATAATAAATGTATTTCATTCATCCAATCATTCAAGCTAATAACTTCAGTTAAAGTTAGTAAATTGCTCATGTGAAACCAATTATTTTATTTTTTTCGATTATATTTTCATAATTATAGCTTTATATTATTTTAATGTAAAAAATCTTAGTTACAAAAATAATCATAAAAATATTTTGCAGATGAGTTAAAATTACATAATTTCTTAATTACTTTTATTTATGTAAGGAAATTTTATATTCATTTCTCAGACTCTAATTACTTTCAGTTTAGATTTGACTTTGGCCAAAAGATCATGTGGATCCCGCTTATATTTGCAATACTAATCGTTGGAGGAGTCTGTGAAAATGAGTTTCGCTTTTCAAATGTCGAGTGTGAAGTATTAGATCCCACATATTGCGCCTATAAACGATGTGATCTCAAAGTATTGGGACGTGGAGTTGTTGCTTTAAATATTTATGCCCAACTATTGAAAGGTCCGTTTAAGAATGCTAAGGTAATTCTTACTTGTAATATTATATGAAATTAAATTTATAATGTGACTTCAACATCTAGGTTAATCCTAGTCTATGGCGTAAATATAATGGTTATCGGCCATACATGTTTAACTCGACTTTTGATTTCTGTAAGATTATATCGAGAATAAAAGAG
>JBAMBR010001023.1:0-105000 GCA_037044475.1 Zaprionus obscuricornis
ATTAAGTTGATATGAATTAGAGGTCTGCATGAATGCATTCAAAATTTTCGGTTAATTGAGTACAACAAGTTTGGAACTCAATTCATTGTGCCAAACCGATTTCAACTGAATGAATAAATTTACGAATAGGGGTTGTTTTCAAGGCGATAGACATTCATTTCATTAAAGTGAAAAGTATATAAAGTGAAATGAATTATTGCGACGCATTCGGTTACTTTTTTAGCATTTTCGACGTTCGATTTTTGTCGTCGGCAAAGCGGAGCCGAGGAAAAGAGTACTCGATCGCAACAGTCAATATTTGATTGGGTCGCCGTTTGAATGTTGTAAATTTTGTACTCATGCCTTTACAATATTAACCGAACTAGTTTAACTGAATGTTCTTAATCATTCTAGCGAATGTGCCAAATGCCGTTTTGAATGTATTCCTACAGTCGTCTAGTATGAATATTTAATTAAATACTTACAATTCAAATTAAATACTCAGAAATTAACCGTTACAAGTGAATTTCTGATTCTCTTTCTGAAATATGTACATATATAAATTTAAATATTTTGTTCAGCTAACATATCATCGATGTGACTTTGAAATATTGTTGCACCCTCATCCACTGGCAGTTCCATAATTTTGTCGAGTAGTTCCAAAGAAATTAACGGTTCAACTAAATTTTGTTTAACAACGAATGCCAGCCCCTTGTAAAGAAGTCTCTGGCCGGGGTACAGATCTCAGTCTGTCCAGGGCCGTCTTACAAGGTGATTTGTAAGTCGCCGAGACGCCAGCGACGTTTGGCACCTCGGGATTACCCTAAATCACACTCACTCTTCTACTCTGTCGTCGTCTCGTCCCTATCGAAGTCGAGACGCTTAGGCGGTAGAAACCCAGCCTTCGCGTCTACCCTTCCTCACCTAAATTAGCACACTCAGGCGGTAGGAACCCAGCCTTCGCGTCTACCCTTCCTCACCTAAATTAGCACACTCAGGCGGTAAGAACCCAGCCTTCGTGTCTAATAATGCCTATACTATGCCGTCTAAGGTTCGGTTTACACCGGTGTCCACCACGTGTCACCACCACCTTTCTTACGACCACCACTTGTCCGCTTAGTCGCGTATGACCGCGTCTACTCTTTCCTTTCTAAGTCGACACGTGCCGACACATACGCGTACTAATGATATTGGCGTCGATCACTTACTCGACTTACCGAATAAATTAATGGATGGGGCGGGTATAATATTATTTAGTTGATGAGACAAATAAACAAACACTCACTTTAATATATTTTTTCTTATCCTCTTTTATTTCTTCAATGTTCAAACTTGGTCTTAGCCACACTTGCGTTCCCTTCGAGCACTCGAGCGGTAGAGACTGAGCCTCGGCTTGCGCGCTCACCACGAAGCCCCTTTTTTGGCACTCACCACAGCGAAAGCTCGTGGTGAGCTTGCCGATCTCTTACTCTCTCTCTCTCTCTCCTTGCTTACAATCTAATCTTAAATTCTACTTAAGTCGCCAGGTGGCGAGCTTCTTAATTACGGCGGCTGCCGCAGCCGTCCTCCGGGCGCTTTGTCTTAGCAATTGTGACGTTAGCGCCGCCAACAGTCGAGCGTTGGAGGCGCTCGCGTCACACCCCCCCCTTTCTTCCGGAAAGAGGTGGAAACTTCCGTAACCGCCTCGACTTCATTACCGTCGTCAGCATCGTCTTCGTGCCGATGGTAAGGCTTTAGTTGACCAACGTTAGCCACTTTGCTCTTCTTCTCTCCCTCCCTCACCAGTCGTACGATATTGGGAGAGATGAAACTCTTCACTATGAAGGGTCCTTCGTACTTCGCACCGAGCTTGGCCGCAAAACCTTCGCCTGCATTAGATAAATGATGCGTCCTCACGAGTACTGCGGAGCGCAGGGTGGGCCGCCACTCCCTACGGCGGAGGTTGTGGTGCCTTCCTTGGTCGTGAGAGGCGCGCTGCATGTTGGCTCGGGCGATGTCGAAGACCTCGTTCAGTTTCTTTGCCCTCTCCGTCGGCGTTTGGGGAATATTGGCCGACCCTGGTGTCGTCTCGTGATACAAGGAGGCCGGCAAACGTGGTTCCCTCCCCTGCATCACAAACGCTGGTGAGAATCCCGTAGAGTCGGCGACGCTGGTGTTGATAGCCAACGATATCTCTGGCAGTAGCTCATCCCATGAGTTCTGGTGCCCCGCGACATATTGGGCTATCATCGTCTTCACCGTCCTGTTGGTCCTTTCTGTCGGGTTCTCCTGGGGACAATAAGGCGCCGTGTGCTGCAACTCGACGCCAAGCGTAGAGAGGAAGGTCTTGAAGGCGCGACTGGTGAACTGGACGCCGTTATCACAAACGAACGTCTTCGGAATCCCAAACCGTGCCAGAATCCTCTCTCGGAAGGCCTGCTGCAAGTGCGCCGTCGTAGCTCTCCTTAATGGGACCAGCTCCACCCATTTCGAGAACGCATCGTGGAATACCAGGAGCATAGTGTTGCCATGTTTCGATCGAGGTAGCGGCCCTACGAAATCCGCGCACAGGATGGCCATTGGTTCCGCCACCTGTCGCGTGAGCATCTGTCCTGCTGGTTTCCGCTGTTCCGTCTTGAACTTCTGACAGATATCGCAACGCCTTACGTACTTGGCCGCGTCCCTGAACATCCCAGGCCAGTAGTAACGCTGAGCCAACCTGATGATGGTCTTCCGAACTCGTTGGTGGCCGGCCGTTGGCGCATCGTGGCATTCTTGCAGCACTCTCCCTTTCTCGTCGTCGCGGACACATAGCTTCCACGGGATGTAATCCTCATCGTCTGCACGGTGGCCCAGGTGCCGATAAAGATTCCCATTCTCCTCCGTGTAGTCAGTATATTTCTCCGGCTCCTTCTCCATTTTCCCGCGCAGTGTGGCGATCCATTTACAAGGCAGCTTGTCATCTTTCATGATGATGTGGTGTTCGGCGATGCGTGACACCCCTTGCAGCCCCTCGAACAGTTTCGGCTCCTCCTCCAGAAACTCTTGGTATATCGGCTCCGGCTCCTCGGGCCATACCCTCTTGTTTCCGGCAGTCTCCTCTTCCGCCACCATTGCCAACTCCGCCACTTCTTGTGGAAGGGCATTCGACGCCGCCTCTAGGTCTCTCCCGTGGGAAGCACTCCTTGTCTCTGCCTCCGAGTCACCTTCTGACGGTCCCCTCATCGCTGCGAATCTCACCTTCTTTCCTCGGGAAGGCTTACTCGTCGATGCGTCGGCTTTGTCCCTCTCCGGGATGGAATCCGCCTCTCCATCGGTCCTTACACGCCCTGGTGCCTCTCCTGGACCCTGATTTGTCGCCTCAGCCTGCCCCGACCGTGTATCCTGACTTTTCGGTGGCTGCTGACGGCTTCCTTTTGCTCGTCCCTCCTTTTCCGGCGACCGCGTCTCCCTTGTCGACTCCACTGGCATAGCCTTCCCTGGAGACTTCCCTTGACCAGTCTCCAGAGGCTTGCCTCTTCGATCCTCCGACGCACCACGCCTTCTTCGGTACCGAGTGTCCTTCTTCTTCTCCGCAGGTATCTTTTTGTCCGTCGTATCCATCGTCAGCTTCACCGACCCACACTGGATTACGGTGCCCATCCTGTACAGGAAATCCATCCCAAGGATGATCCTGTCCAACATCGAGGTCAAGATGAGCAAGTCCATGGTGGCCTCGTCGCCAGCTAGCCCGACTCGAACCCGCAAGATGTTCTTCACATCCACCGTCGACCCGTCCGCCAATCTAATCCTGGCGTCTGCCTCTACTATCTCGCCTTCCGAAGCGATTGCTCCAGCGAGTTCTGCGCTAATGAAGCTCCGCGTCGCCCCCGTGTCGACTGTCGCCGTAATCATCCGCTGCCCGATGCTTATGGTAGCGATGATCCGGCCTTCGTACACCTTGAGGGGATAAATTAAATCTGGGAGTTGCTCCGTACGGCGCCCGTCAGCTCCCGATCCAGACGAGGCCGTTGCCCATTTCCCGCCACCTGAAGCCGGTTTCCACCCGGGTCATCGCCTCCTTGCCTGACTCGCGATGGACACTCCTTCGCGAAGTGGCCCTCCTGACCACATCCGAAGCACGAGCGAGTGCGAACTCCTAATCCTCGGCGTTCTCCGACTGCGTGTTCCTGTGCTCGTTCGGGTCGTAGTGGGGGCGTGGAAGGGTGCTGTGTACGAAAGGGGTTCGTCCTGCCATGAGATGTTCCTTTGTCCTCTCCTCGGCGGGGTTGCCGGAACCTTGAAGCATACGCGTCCTCTTGATTCCTGACGATCTCGTACTCCGCAGCCATCTGAACGAGCTGCGAAAGGCTCGAGAAATCGCCTCTTCGGATGTGGAGGCGGTATTCAGGCGCGGAGTTTTCATAGATACGCCGTAACTCCTGCTCCGGTCGGTACCCAGCGTGGTACATGAGGGTCCTCATGTCCAGTACAAAGTCCTTGAACAACTCGCCCGGACACTGCACGCGAGCACGGATCTCGTCCTTGAGCCTGTCGAAGTACTGAGGGGGCAGGAAAAATTCCAAAAATTCCCTCTGGAACGTGTCCCACGTCGCTCCCCTCAGGCCACTGACCGTGAACCAGCGCGCCGCTCGGTCCGTCAGTGCCTCACTCATTGCCCTGGGTAGGCGGTCCAGATCGATGCCGTAGGATACCGCTCGCTCCTTCAGCTCCTCGATGAAGGCTAGTGGGTCCGCCTTGCCATCGAAGCGAATGCCCCACTTGCGCACCTGCTCCGGTATGAGACAGGCGCGCGTGTTCTCTGGTACAAAGAGGGTAGATTGCTGAGCGTTCCATGCACTACCTGTTGCTCCGACGGGTGTCCTGAGTGCGCTTGCTGTACGCACTCTACCCACAGGGGAGTAGTCCGGAGGCAACAGAACGTTGGGTCCAGAAGTCGATAGTCCAGGCGTGGCAGCGGTCACCTCCGCTCCTCGCATAAACCGGGCCTCCCACTCAGATATTTTGTTCCAGATGACCGGGCTGTGTTTGCCCCCCTTGATGAAAGCAGCCAATCTCTTACGGAGATCCTCGACTTTCCCCTCGACGTCCAGCCCTAGCTCCTGTAGGGCTCCTACCAGATCCTCCTTGCGGCAGTAGTAGACCCAACTGGTCGCCGCTCCCGGGTTATCACATCTCTCTGCTCCGCTCGCCTCGGGTTTCTCCATAATGTTTAATATATTTTTTTATATTATTAATTTATTTTCGACTACGGCGGTCCTCTCTCCTTCTTCTTCTTCTCTCTTTTTTTTCCCTTTATTCAAAATTCAACCCAGGATCTCTCGCAGTCGATTGAGTAATTTATTTGATTTAATTTAATTTAATTTAATTTAATTTAATTTAATTTAATTTAATTTAATTTAATTTAAATTTAAATAAAAATTAAAATTTAAATTAAAATTAATTTAATTCAATTTAATTTAATTTGAATTAATTCAATTTAATTTAATTTAATTTTATTTTATTTTTCAATCGACTAAGTCCCACTGTGCAGGCTCAGCTGCATTCTCTCAGTCGCGTGCGTTCTTAACCGACCGCGCTTATCAGTACTGTCCCCCGCGCTCACCGCTCGTCGCGCGCGTGCTCTTATGTTCGAGAGCGCACCGTTAGGTGATCGGTGCGTCTTCTTTCGCCGTCACCTTCGTCGCGCGCGTGTTCTTGCGTTCGAGAGCGACCCGTTAGGTGATCGGTGCGTCCTCTTTCACCGTCACCTTCGTCGCGCGCGTGTTCTTGCGTTCGAGAGCGACCCGTTAGGTGATCGTTAGGTGATCTTTCACCGTCACCTTCATCCAACCACGTGTTCTTGTGTTCGAGTACGGCCCGTTAGGTGACCGGTGCGTCCTCTTTCACCGTCACCTTCGTCAAACCGCGTGTTCTCGTGTTCGACTACGGCCCGTTAGGTTGCTAGGGTATCGCAAGGTATACCCGACGCGCGCACTTTTCACTGCCTATATTTATGATATATATATCTTACTCCTCATTTCAGATATATATATGTGTGTGGATGTGTGTATATTTGTGAGTGAGTTTGTGTGAATGTGTATATGTGTGAGTGTGTATAATTTTAGCGTGTCTATTTTATATCAATATAATAATAAAAAAAATTATACAGAGGGTGTCCTCGAGTTGGTGGTAGTTGTCGGGGCTTTATTTCGAAAACTACCACGCCTACCGACGCCTAAGCGTCCCTGCTCGGGCGCCACTTGTAAAGAAGTCTCTGGCCGGGGTACAGATCTCAGTCTGTCCAGGGCCGTCTTACAAGGTGATTTGTAAGTCGCCGAGACGCCAGCGACGTTTGGCACCTCGGGATTACCCTAAATCGCACTCACTCTTCTACTCCGTTGTCGTCTCGTCCCTATCGAAGTCGAGACGCTTAGGCGGTAGAAACCCAGCCTTCGCGTCTACCCTTCCTCACCTAAATTAGCACACTCAGGCGGTAGGAACCCAGCCTCCGTGTCTACCCTTCCTCACCTAAATTAGCACACTCAGGCGGTAGGAACCCAGCCTTCGCGTCTAATAATGCCTATACTATGCCGTCTAAGGTTCGGTTTACACCGGTGTCCACCACGTGTCACCACCACCTTTCTTACGACCACCACTTGTCCGCTTAGTCGCGTATGACCGCGTCTACTCTTTCCTTTCTAAGTCGACACGTGCCGACACATACGCGTACTAATGATATTGGCGTCGATCACTTACTCGACTTACCGAATAAATTAATGGATGGGGCGGGTATAATATTATTTAGTTGATGAGACAAATAAACAAACACTCACTTTAATATATTTTTTTCTTATCCTCTTTTATTTCTTCAATGTTCAAACTTGGTCTTAGCCACACTTGCGTTCCCTTCGAGCACTCGAGCGGTAGAGAGCGAGCCTCGGCTTGCGCGCTCACCACGAAGCCCATTTTGGCACTCACCACAGCGAAAGCTCGTGGTGAGCTTGCCGATCTCTTACGCTCTCTCTCTCTCCTTGCTTACAATTTAAACTTAAATTCTACTGAAGTCGCCAGGTGGCGAGCTTCTTAATTACGGCGGCTGCCGCAGCCGTCCTCCGGGCGCTTTGTCTTAGCAATTGTGACGTTAGCGCCGCCAACAGTCGAGCGTTGGAGGCGCTCGCGTCACACCCTTTTTTTGTTCTATTTTTATTTTTTAATTATTTATGGAGTGAGAACGCCTGAAGCCAAACTGGTGATCCAGGATTAATCCAGCCGCGTACTGGCCATACTTTGCGCAAAAATACTCTTTCGAGAATTTTCAAGAGTATCGCCAGCAAACTTATAGGACGATAAGAGGCAAGATTGGCTTCAGGCTTGCCGGGTTTAGGTATAAGAATTACCTCTGCTCGTTTCCAATTAGTTTGGAAATGTCTTAGCAGGAAGCATCTGCTGTATATGTTGGCGAGCAGTTGTAGGCAGGGAGGGGGCAGAGGCTTCAACGCCATCAGCGCCCGGCAATTCGTTTGTCTTAAGTCCCTCGATTTTAAGTTCGACCTCATCCACCGAGACCGGAGCTAGCGCGTCTTGGTTGTTTTAGGCGTTTTCGTCTAATAGGTCCAGGGCACGTTGAGTAGCTGCGATATCCAGATCAGTGCATCTTATTATCGGCGTGAATTAGGCGCCACTAACACGCTTGACTGGGGCAACTCTCTTGGCCGTTTTATATAACGAGTGACCACCCAGAGTTTGTGTTGGGGGTCTACGAGTTCAACATTGGCCAGGAATTCCTCGAACGAACTCTGCCTGATCTTCAGGATCTTATCCTTCAGCTTTTTAGCGGCTCTGTTGAATGTCCCTTTGCCCCTAGGATTTCTGGACAGGAACCAGTCTCGTCGTAACCGTCTCTTCGCAGCTACTAATAAGGCGATCTCTGGAGACCAGAGGTGTAGAACCCTGGTAGGTGGTCTGGGTGTGGGGCTCTGGGGGAAGCATGTGCAGCGGCGTTGTGCATGAGTTGCGTGAACTCGTTGATGGCATTTTTCACTTGCTCGGTGGTGGTGAGATCCTATGCTGAATTGACATTGTCCCTTAGCCAGGCTTTATGGGCTTGCGGTCTCGTGCTCCTCTTGATCATCCTTGGATGATTATTGCAGTTCCACTGCGTGTTTGGTCGGGTCTGTTGGCCAGTAGGTGGGTTCTCCCGTGGTATGACATTCAATGCCCCTACGCTGAATACACCTGAGGAGCGCACTTCCTTTTGGGTTGCTGACTCGGCATCCCCACCATCGGTGCTTAGCGTGAAGATCACCCCCAATCAGGAATCTGTTGCTCATGCTGCTCAGTAGCAGATCGAAATGCCCTTCGTTCACTCTGTGTTTTGGGGGGAGGTAGACCTCGGCGACTGTAAGGTTTCCTAGAGGGCTGGGGAGGTTAACCTTGGCACATTATACCCAGTCTTCCTGTAAGGTACTCAGCTCGTTGTATTTTATGCCCGCTTTAATAATTATCTCTGCTCCGCCGTGTGCTCTACCGCTTGGGTGGTCAGCATCGGAAATGAGGAGTATATCAATGTTGTGTGAGTGGATAAAGTGTTCCACCTCAGGTCTGCTTTTAATCAGGCTGTTAGCGTTCCAGAGCGCTATGTGGTGGCATATTTGCAGACCTTGGCGAGGATGGAGGTGAACATCTCCGTCATTCTGGTTAAGATGGCCGTCATTTAAGCTTCTTGGGGAGCCTCTTTGTTGTTGCTTGCCGGTTCTAAGTTATGAAGAAGAGCCGTAGTGCGAGTTCCTCCTTAATATGGTCGTCGTCCGCCGTTAGGAGAACAAACGTTTTGTTTTTCAGTCTTGCCATTTTGGCAAGTCTGGCTCGAGCAGCTGCGCTAGTATTGGGCTTGCTGTCGTCAACTGTAGTGGGCTTGGCTTGTTTGCGTTGTATTTCCCCAGGAGCTTAACTTATTCCTTGGTGATAAGCCAGTCCATCTTCACCAGGGGAGTGGTGGTGAGGGAGGGGAGGAGCGCGGGGTACGCGTCGAAAACGACTGCGATTGCACGTGTTGCCTGCTTGCTTGCTGCTGTTGTTGTCGCTGCAGTGCTTAATGCAGATAGCACGCACGACAGAGTGCGATTGCGACTGAATGCCAGTATCAAAACTGCGACAAGCTCAATGTCGTCGTAACGATGGAATTTGTTCATCATTATCCACTTTATCGAGATCTACAATATTTTGCTCTCCTCGTTTAAGTTTCTTTGGTATATATGTTATTACTTTATCGATTACTGCACGCTTCCTCGCTGGTCGTGTTGCTTGTCATTTATCTGCTGCCACCAGGAATGGATATGGACTTGAAATTGGTTCTCGACATTATGCATTGTATTTTTCAATCCATAATGCTTTTACCTACGCAATTGCCGCTAGCTTACTTTTACTGATGTTTGATCCAGCATTCTCCTCAATATGCCGGAAAGTATCGTCAATTACACCAGTAAAGAATGTACGCGATTCTGAAATCCAATTTGTTCTATTTCCATTTATTAAATTATTAGTTCGCTGCATGGCGGCGACAAATTGAATAAAATATATGATAGGGTTGCCACTGTCGGCGACAATTGCATACTAAACTGAACCACTGAGCATATAATACAATAAAGGCACCAAATAGCGTAAAGGCAGTTTTGATGCTTTTGCGACATGAGGTCCCAAAATACTTCGGCAAGAATCCGAACGCTTGTCGGCTGCACACACCAACACCTAACCACATGTTTATGTATGTACATGCATGCTTCAAATCCGATAATGAAGATCCCAACGGCGAACAGCTGAAACCGTCCGCCGAAAACATCGATTCCGTGTTGATTACAAGCAATCAACTATGTTTGCGGAATGTCGTAAACGCATTGGTAATGGACGAAATAACAAAAGCAATGACGAATCAGGAACTGCTGTCAACTTCGTTCGTATCGTTGCATTGCCCCCCTCATCAACGTGATGTTTTCGGCATTATTTTTAGTGCGACAGTCGAAGTCCTCTTGCCAATTCCATTGTTTCTAAACTGTTCATTTATATAGTAATTGTAAGTGTAGTAGTTCAACCGCGTGTCAGTTGAATTTTGGTTATTGTGAAATGCAGACGTGTGTGCAGTTATTATTTTTATTAGAGAATATGTGGTAAGTATTAATAAATTTTCCTAATTCATATACAGTCGAGTCGCGATAATTCGTAGCCAGTTAATTCAAAATTCTCAATAATTCGTAAACATTTCTGTTCCCTTGAAAAGAAATTCAATAAATAATTTGAAAATAATTCGAAATACTCCATAACTCGTATTTCGTGCCATTTCGATTTATCGAGTCTCGACTGTATTACAAAAATAACTAATTTATTATTATTAATACATAGCTTAAAAACCCGATGGGCTTGAACAACGAATAAACAATGCAGCTAAATTGCCAGACGCGAAAAAAACAATTTTTCGCAAAATATACCAACCTACAATAAAATGAAGAAAATCGTAGAAAATATACCTTTTAAAAATTATTTAAGTATCAAAATTATAATAAGATTTAATAATATTTATTATTTAAATAGTAATTAAAATGTAATTATTATTAGTGATAAACAACTAATTTTTAATATGGATTTTTCAACTTAGCCTAAATTTTGTATGTAAATACACAAATTGATAGCTGAAAGCAAAAATAAAAACCAAAATGAAAATTGAAAACTGAAACAAAGAAATGGAACGCATTACTTCTAGATTACATTCTCCCTTCACGGTATATTGAGACGTAATATACGTGTATTACTGAAGCATATACCAAATATATTGAATAGAATACAGAGCCGAAAAAGTTCGGGTCTCGATTACTTTGTTGATTACCAGTAATGCATTATTTCGCGGCCAAGTCTATGGCAAAGTAATGGACGCAGTAATCTATTCTCTCCACACGCTGACTTCAAAGTAATCAACACTGAATCGATCTCGTAATGCAGATTTACGCCACTGGGCTGTTTCCGAACGCTTGTCGGCTGCACACATCAACACATAACCACATTATTGTGCGATCGACACAGACTTTGCTCACGCGTTCGGATTCCTGCCGAAGTGTTCTGGGACCTAATGTCGCAAAATCATTAATACTGCTTTTTTTTTTTTGCTATTTGGTGCATTTATTGTAGTGGCTGAACAAAATTTATGACAGGATTGCTACTGTCTAAAATTTATTTGTACCTAAATTAAAAAATACCAACTATAATAATATGTAACAAAAACAGCGTACTAAACTGTAATGTAAAAGAGCTGTTAATAATATGAATTGTAACGTTGGCTGTTTGACTGACAAATAAGAAAATAATAATAACAAAAAAAAAAAAAAGGATAGGTATCTTCGACGGGCTGAAGATTTCATACTTTCATTCTTACAGTCTTAGATGAAACGTTCCTTACAAGGGTATAAAAAGCAAATTTAAATTTCCGTTACGTTAAAATAAAATCAATAATAATAAAAGAACTGAACTAACAAATAAAAAATTTAATAAAATAATAATAGAAAATTAAATAATATGTGATTTAATATTAACAAAAATTAATTTGTATTTTTTTTTTTTAATTTATAAATTTTAAATGCAATCAATAAACAAAAGATGAGGAAGAAGAAAAAATGAGTCTGTGCTAAAACCAGGGCTACAATTGTTGCAGATGTTTAAACAACAATTAATAACAGAAAGATTTATGAGCCTGTGACGCATATGCTGAGACCAAAGCGTTAAACCGCAAAATGTCATAAAGCAACAACAACAACCACAACAACAAGAGCACTTAACAAAATGAAACAAAAAAAAAAAAAAAAAACAACCAGAGCTAGATTTAAAAAAAAATAAAAAATAAAAAAAAATTATAAATTGTGTAATTAAAGAAAAAGAGCGCTTAACAGCGTTTCGCACGGTATTAGACGCTGAGCATGGCAGCATGGAGTCAGGGAGGCAGGGTGATGACAGTTAGGCGTCTTGGGCGTGTTTGGGTCATAAAACAAAAACAAAAACAACAATTCAGAAAGCTACAGCCGAGTGTGCTTCTCGACTATAGGATATCCGATACCCCAAAAAAATTGAAAGTTAAGAAAACAAAGTTAATCTGTCTGATAAAAATTAATTCTCGAGTTCTTATAGTCTCCGAGATCTGTCTTGTTAATTCTGAGCAAGAATATAACATATAGTTTATGGTATCACAAAGTCATTATACCCTTAGTAACATATGGGTACCGGGTATAAAAACCACAACAAATAAAACTAACAAAATGCATTCACATATGTATATATTACTATCTCTTTCGCTCTCATTCTGTTGCTCTTGTTCTGCCTTTGGGTTTTCCATGTCCAACGAAACTGGATGAGTCGTGGGATCCGCCACAACAACAACACCTTAGGTTGCTTTGAGTAATGAGCATTTGTCCATCAACATTTACAGTTTGTCGTAGAGTTAATAAAAAATCGCGTTTAAAAAATTTCTTGCCGAAAATGTTGCGTTAATTTTTGTTTGTTAGAAGCGTATAAAATAACGCAGCGCATGTGGCACAAACAGCATTCGATTGTTAACATTGTACCATAGCGTACTGTACACAGCTACAGGATAATACAGGATTATAAATATAATAAAAATGGCAAGTTTTTTCTTTAACAAGTTTCCTATTTGCACTTATTTTTTTGTTTTTATTTTTTTTGTTTTTATTTTTTATTTTTGTTTTTTTTTTAGAATTTCTTTAGCATCATTTGTATTGTGATGGCAACTTTCGCTATTTGCGACGCCGATGTCTCTCATCTATCTCGCACATATTTGCCAGCAGTTAGCGGTAACAGTGGCGTCTACTCTACATATTCCACATCGTATCCCTCATATTCGGGTAATGCTTATGCCAATACTGGTCGCTATTATGCCGGCGGCGCTGGTCTCAGCTCATATGCCGGATCTGGTCTAGGTTCCTATGCAAGCGCTCCGTTGGTATCGTCTGGTTACAATAACTATGCAACAGTACCACAATATAATAACTATGTATTGCCATCACGCACCTATCTGCCAGCTGCTGTTAGTAACTATGGCAGTAACTATGCCAGCACCGGTTATAACGGATATAGTGGTTATAATGCCTATAACAGCGGTTACAATGGCTTGGATACTAAATATGGCTCCAATGGTGGTTATATCTATTAGTATGATGTAGCTATTCCTAATAATCTTAGAGAGCGAATGCAATAAAAACCTTGCTATATACATACATGTATATATATATATATATATTTTTTTTTTTTTTTAAATATATATTTTTTTATTGTTCTTGCTTTAACATATACTCAAATTGCATATTTTTAAATATTTTTTTTGTCTACTAATTAAACAATTTACTTACCATGCTACATACATTCACATGCATATTTCATTTAGACAATTGCCGCTGGGTATCGCATGCAAAATAAGTGTTTAGAAACAACATTGTGACAACTGAACATATCGATAGATATATTTATCGATATTAATAGTATTTTGAATGTATAAAATAAATGTTGTATTAATTTTACTACTTTCATTAGAAAGTTTATTTATGATTTGTTTTTTGTTTCTTTTTTTTTTATTGTGAAACGAATTTCATTGTATTCGCTTAATAAATTAATGAAATCGAACTAAGCAATTAAAAATCAAAGTGTGAAATTAATAAAAAAAAAATAAAAAAAATAAAAAATATAAACTTTAAATATAGTTTCATTGTATTCACACAACTTGTTCACATTTTATTGCACGCATTAAACTTTATTTATAAGTTTTTAATTATTTGACAAAAAAAAATAAAAAAAATAAACAAAAGCTATTTTAACCATTTACCACATAGTATCGAATGTTCGAGATCAAGTTAATGCTTATAACGGTATTCATAGCCACCATTCGAGGCATATCGAGTGCCAGCTGCTGCTGCTGTGCTGCTTTGAGCATAGCCAGCTGCTGGGGCATAGCCATAGCCTTGTTGTCCAAAACCACGAGCCGATGAGCTGCCAGATGTAGAGTACCCACTGTTGGCGTATCCTTGTCCATGCGATGATGCATAACGAGCTGCAGCTGGAGCAGGAGCAGGAGCAGGAGCAGAGTAACTGCTATAAGAAACAGCTGGAGCAGCAGAGTAACTAGTATGTGAGGCAGCAGGAGCGAGATATTGACGCGATGGTGCGGCGGCAACGGGTGCATATGATGCTGTCGAGGCGGCAGCTGAATAGCTGTTGCTGCTGCTACGAGATGATGGCACCAGATACTGACGAGAAGGTGCTGCTACTGGTGCATAATTTGAAGCCGAGGATGTGTAGCCACTGTGCGAGCTTGCTGGCGATGAATATCTGCCAGCAGCTGGAGCGGAGTAGCTGCTATAGGAAGTAGCAGCTGGAGCAGAGTAGCTGCTGTGCGTTGAAACAGCAGCTGGTGCAAGATACTGACGTGATGGAGCTGCCACATCTGCATGAGTTGAAGCTGCTGATGAGTAGCCGCCATGTGAATTTCTCAGCGCTGAGTAACTGGCAGTCAATGGTGCCACATATTGGCGAGCTGGAGCTGCACTATAGCTATTATGCGAGGCAGCATATCCAGAGTTGCCACGAACAGGTGCCAAATATTGACGAGAAGGTGCCGCTGCAGCATATCCATGCGTACGTCTGGCATATGTAGTCGCTGGTGCAGCATAATGTCCACCATGAGTAGCTGGTGCCGTTGCATACGATGAGCTACCACTGCTAGCAGCTGCCGTATTATAGGTGCTGTAGGCATTCGATTGTGGTGGCAAATATGATTGACCCAATGGACTCGCCACACCCAAAGCGGCCAGGATCAACAGTGCAGAGGAAATGGCAAAGGGACGCTATAAAGATTATTGATTGTTAGATATTCCAATAAGTTTCGCCTCTATGTAGCATGTTCTTGTCCAATTAGATAAATCACTTACCATTTCGTATAATTGACAATGTTAAGAGTTTTGAATGATGCTTTGGTGGTAACTGAACGATTACTGATGCCACTAGTGCCGCGAGTCAACACTTTTATAGTGACCACAAACAAAAGAATTGCGAGAGAGTACAGAAGAAATCTTTAGCCAAATCTCAAGCCGAAAGTCAAGCGTAGAAGAACAAAACGGAATCCAAGATTATGTCTATTATGTGGTAGAATTCTCATTGGCAAATAAATTATAGTGTCCGACATAATATTCAAAATCTATTTGGTTTCAAAATTTGAACTATCAATATTATTCTCATATCGATAACATCTTCATTGTATGTTCATTTGTTATCGATTATATAGTCGATATTATATCGATTACATAATCGATATATAACTATTTTTTTTACACAGTGGTAATAATTAGCTGAAAAAAAAATGAATAACAAATTTTGGTTAGCAGAGTGTTAGCGATATTCCGAGTTTGGAGGATGCCATGAAATCTATTTATTTTGGCTTATTTTATCATTTATTTTTAGCTATGTCCATTTCGGAAGTCACAGTGCTATAAACACAAAACAAAACTTAGACGCCAAATACCTCGCAACTTTAATTAATGATGCGTTTTTATACCCTTACAGCGGGTATGTACATTTTGAACTAGACTTGGTAACTCTCCTTTGCACCCAGCTAAATATATATGTACATATATTTTTTATCAGCATTAACAGCAGTATTCAAATTTGCATAGGAACTATCGATCGATAATTGAGTATCTGGCTGAAACTTACCAGATTTAAGTTTAGTAGCACTATATACGTCTTAAATAAGTTTGGTCTAAATCATACTACTATATCATATAGCTGCCATAGGAACGATCGGTCTATAATTAAGTTTTTGTATGAACATTTTTCTTCTAATACTGCAAGAGTATGACATTTTCGGCCTGCCGAAGATGACCTTGCCGTCTTGTTTTTTTTTTTTACCTACTATCATTATTTGTCTTTATGTATATCTTATTGTTTTGTTGTCGGGGCGTAAGCCTGGCCTGGAGAACGAACGAAGGAATGGACGAATGTGCGATAAGTAAGCCAAATGCTGTTGATATTGTCCAATTGGAATCTTGGTCCGATTGGATAAATTTGCATTTGTATCGTCAAATTGCCAAGTGTACATATATTTGTGTGTGTGTGTGTGTGTGTGTGTGCGGCTGCGGGCGTGCGACTGTGCACTTGGCACTTGGAACCGGGAAGAACTTGGCACTTAGTCTAAAATACTTTGGTGTTTTTTTTTTTAATGTTTATTTGTGTTTGAGCCCGCATCGCATCACATCACATCGCTTCTTTTTTTTTTTTTTTGGGCTAAAAGCGACGATTACTCACAGCGGACATTAATTATAATACGAATACGAAAAAAAAAATAATTGTGTGCTTAAGTATGTTTAGATCTAATGCTACAAAACAAATGAGTAAAAAAAAAAATGAGTCGAAAAGTAGAAACAGCAGAAACAACAGAAAACACAAAATATATAATTTGTGTTTATTTTTATTTTATTTATTTATTTTTATTTATTTTTTTTTTGGGTGCGTACTTGAATTATGCGCTCGACTTTGCAGATCATTATCTCATCTCGCAGTAATCCGTCGCACTTAAAAAAAAAAAAAATGCTCAATTTCAGTTTCAGTTTCAAATTCAGTTGAAGTAAGACTTGTTTTTCTGTTGTCTCGTTTTTTTTTTTTTTTTTAATTGATTCAAAACACTTAGTCTAATTTTTTTTTTTTTGTTAGTAAAAATACTTAAGGAACATATAACATATACATAGCATTAATCGCTCGTTATGCCAAAGTCTCGTTTTATGTTTTAGTAATTTCCTTTGATACTTTGATTAATGATTTCAATATTTAACCAGTTTTAAAATGTGCACGAGCCAGAAATTAGATTAAGAATTTAAATTTAGTAGCAAATCTCATTGCATAGGAAATTCGAAATATAAAAGAAAACATAAATAAATATATAAATTATTCATACATTTTGCAAATAAAAAAAAATATATATAAAAAAAATGTTAAATTCATTTTCTTTACAGGATTCAAAAAATTTTAACCTAACTTGAAATGAAACATTTTTAAATCATTAACAAAACTCAAGCTTAAAGACGGTTTTCGTCTATACAATAAATAAAATCCGCCCTCAACTTGATTTTACGATTCATAGAAATAAATTAAAAAAAATACAGCATATATGTACGAGGGGTATTCAAAAAGTAAGTTTCCCTGTGTTGGGGGAAAAATAAAAAACAAGTTTTAGGCAGTAAAAATAAATTTATTTTATTCTTTGACTCTTAAACTATTTTTCTACATAGTCGCCTTGGACTACAATACATTTTTGGTATCTGTGTGAAAGCTTAAGTAAACCTTCCTTAAAAAATTCCGTGCCCTGTTTGTGTTTTTTTGGCAGAATGAGGCCGAGCGTTGTCATGAAAAAGCAAGACTTTTTTTGACAATTTTCCGTTTAATGGCATTTCTGAGTTTCTCTAGCACTTCACAATATCTATCCGCATTAATAGTGGTACCTGGTACCCTTTTGCAGTTAAAAAACGAATAACCGAACGTAATTCACAATCGGACACGCTTTGCACTGGTAACTCCATGATTATTGAGCTCGTACTGCTGAAAAAAGTATTCTTGGCCACCAAAACCAATTCCGCTCTTATCGGTAGAATCTACACTGAAACTATGTTCAGCTAGAGTCCGCTAGGTGGCGTCTGAGAGAAACGCCAGACTAGGGAAACTTACTTTTTGAATACCCCTCGTATATCGCATTAATTTATATACATTTATACATTAATTTATATGAATTTTGAAAACATTTTGCAGTCGTCAATTTATTGATTTTATGAACATATTAATTGCGAAGAAATATTTGATAAATTAATTAATTGATGCAATGAAGACACACTGACCAATACACACACACTCTCACAAAATCAGATGCTGCTGATACTAAAATAAAAATTCGGATTATGTTTTATTTATTTAATTATTTATGTATACCACTATTTTCGCTGCTCACTTATTTTCTACTTGGTCAGCCAAAAATTAGTGGATATACATGTATATATATATATATATATATATGATATGCATACATATTCATATATATATCTATATATACTATATATAGATATATAGAAATTAAAAAACATTTATTTATAAAACGCGAAACGCAACAATCGAAGTTTTGCACAAAATTATTTATTTATTGTGTTTCGTTGCATGAATTTTGTTTGCAATTTAATACCCAGCATTCAGCGTCTAGCTGGGCATATATTTACATCAATTCTGCGCTACTAAAAAAAAAAAAAAAATTTTTTATTTCCGATCTGCTAATCAATTGAAATTATATTGGAATTTGAACATTCTTGAACCACTGTAGCTTGACCAGCAATAACTGTTAATCAGCTGAGCAAAATAACAATTGGAATCTAATTGGATTTCAATACATTAAAGTACTGAGTATCTATAAACAGTGGCATGCACAACGTGTTTTTCCCTTTAAAATTGTTATCTTCCTTTACACGTTGTGAGTGTGAAGCGAGAGTCTCTCTGTATATATATAAATCGGATCTTTATTAAAACACACATATATATATTTGTAAATTGGATATGTATTATTTTTTGCTGCATCTGTGAGCGTGCATTGAAATCGGGTTAATGTTAATGCCCCTTCCAAATCAAAAAACAAAAAAAAAACTTGTTATGTCCGAAAACGTTCGCTACGTCTGCTGCTGTTGCTGCTGCTGAGAAGCGCATAGAAGAGCTATGCGTAGAAGAAGCAGCAGAAGAGCTGTAAGCAGTGCTGTCAGGTTTTGATTGCTATATTTTTGATAAGTTTGATTTTAAATATTATAATAATACTATACTAGAAAAAAAAATGCTAAAAAATTCGAAAAATATAAGCTATTAATTATTAAATATTAAATAAAAAATTCTATTAATTTAAATTGAATTATTTTAGGTGGAACTGTAGACTTTTGGCAATATTTCCTCAAGCCAATACTGGCGTCATCTATATCTGGAAATATATTTTATAGTCTGACTAAAATTGATCAATGATTATGGTAAAAATTACAAATATGTATACAAAATATCCTGTAATTTTGTCAGATTTTCTTCAAAAATTTTTCAAAAATTACTAAGAAATATTATGAAATTAAAAAATAAAAAAAATATATATAATATAAAATAAAAATTTAAAGAAAAATGTAAATTTGTTGTTCCCAAGAAAGCCAGATCTAGCTTTAAATAAGCTAAAATGGCAACACTGGATGTAAGCTTCGTTCGTTGCCCTGAATTGTGTTGCATTTTTTTTTTTTGTGGGTCAGTTGCTGCAGCAGCTGCATACAGGACATACAACATATAAGAATGAAGCTGAAATTGAAAATGATCTTAGTGCATTGCCTGCATTCGGATCGAATTGTTCTCTGTAAGCTTAAGACACACACACACAGACACACATTATGCAGCTGTATGGAAACTGTTCGCTACTGCTGCTGCTACTGTTGCTCTCTGTGCAGGCAATGGCAATGTCAATGGGACGTCCAAAACTGATCATGAGCAGTATTGAGGAACCATTGCCAATGACATATCATTTGATTGTGGATCATCGACCGACAACGTTGGGACAAAATTATTATATAAAGCCGGGACAACCGGTGGGGACATTTATATTGGATTCGGGTATGCTTCATGTCAATCATGTGGATAGCAAACGCAATATAAGCAAAAAAATTAATATACTCTTTGTGGCTGATGCCAACAAGTCTACCGATAATTGAAGCTTCAAATTTTTAAATATTTATTACCTGATTTTATCTAATTATTTTTTTAATTATAAAAACAAATTTAAAAAAAAAAAGGCAATTTGTTTTGATTGATAGAAAATTCTAATTGACGTTCGTAATTTTATTAAAGTTATAGAAAAAAAAAATACAAAAAAAAAAGGTTCATTCAA
This sequence comes from Zaprionus obscuricornis, assembly GCA_037044475.1. Lineage (NCBI taxonomy): Eukaryota > Metazoa > Arthropoda > Insecta > Diptera > Drosophilidae > Zaprionus > Zaprionus obscuricornis. Next base: position 19,916 of record JBAMBR010001023.1, read on the forward strand.
ATTCGTTGCAGGATAGTTTAACGGTGTTTGGCATAAACGTAGCCACCGTTGGCGCCATAAACAGTATCAATGCCATTGGAGGCGGCACCAGTGTAGCTAGCAACTGGAGCACTATAGCTGGCAGCAGCAACTGGTGCAGTATAGCTAGAGGTAGCAACAACTGGAGCGGTGTAAGTGGCAGCAGCAACTGGAGCAGCTGCTGGCTCAGCATAGGATTCACTGACAAAAGATGGTGCGGCTGCGGCTGGGGCTGGGGCTGCGAAGGAGATGGTCTGCTGAGAGGCAGCTGGTGCCACATATGATGATGACTCAAAGTTAGCACCAGGTGCAGAGTAGGTCTTGGCGGTGAAAGATGGAACTGGAGCAGCATAGGATACAGTCTGGGTGGCAGCTGGTGCTACATATGAAGACTCAAAACTGGCAGCTGGAGCAGAGTAGGTCTTAGCGGTGAATGTTGAAGCTGGTGCAGCATAGGACACAGTCTGCTGGGAAGCAGCTGGAGCAACATATGAGGATTCACTGCTGAAGGTGGCAGCTGGAGCAGAGTATGTCTTAGTTACAGCTGGAGCAGTATAGGTCACAGATTGCTGGGAAGCAGCTGGAGCAACATACGATGATTCGCTGGAGAAGGTAGCAGCTGGTGCAGAGTAGGTCTTGGCAGTGAAAGATGGTGCTGGTGCAGCATACGATACAGACTGTTGGGAAGCAGCTGGAGCCACATATGAGGATTCGCTCACAAAGCTAGCAGCAGGAGCTGGCGCCGAGAAAGTCTTAGCGGTGAAAGACGTAGCTGGTGCAGCATAGGATACTGTTTGCTGGGATGCAGCTGGAGCAACATATGATGATTCAACTGGTGCAGCAATTGATGCAGTCTGATAAGTAGCAGCTGGAACAGGAGCAACATATGATTGGCTAGTGTAAGTGGCTGCTACAGCTGGTGCTGATGCCGTTTGGTAAGTCTGAGTGCTGGCAGCTCCGACATGACGTGGTGGCAAATAAGTTTTGCTCAAATGGCTAACATCGCCAGCGACAATGGCCACCAAGGCAAGGGATACGATGGCAAAGAATTGCTATAAAATAAAATTCAGATAAATGTAAGTCGACAACAAAATCTGAAGAAAGAAACTTCAGAATCTTTCATGCTATTACTAACCATGTTGTTGGAGGAGCTGTGCTGTAGACAAAGTTGGCTATAGAACTAATTTGATACTTGAACATCCTAAGATATTTATAGTCAAAAGTCGCATTGGAAATGTCAAAAGGAAACGTCAACAATGACAACAAAAATTAAACAATAACAGACAGAAATAACAACAACAAATACAACAACAAAACGGAATATTTGCAATATCAATAACAGACAATAACAACAACAAGAAAGTGAGAACTTGAAACTGAAGCCGTTCTAACAATGATCATAAAATATCGTTCATTATAAGCTTTCTATGTTTGAATAGGAATACAAAAAAAAAAAAAAATTAAGTAGAAATAGCAAAAAAAAAAACAACAAGAAAGCAAAGTTATTTTTCGCGGTCCGAAGTTGTTATGCCCTTGCATTATTAGATGAGAACTTTTTCATATAAAAACTTAATTTTTGCCCAATTGTTCCTATGGCAGTTATATGATATATTGGTCCGATTACGACCAAATTCATATAAGACGTAGATGTCGTCAATAAAATCATATCCTGTAACTTTCAGCTAGATAGCTTAAAAAAAAAAAACAAAAAAAAAACCTATTTTTCTGCTGATCGTTCTTATGGCAGCTATATGATATTGTGATCCCATTTGTCCAATTCCCATTTATATACAGACTATGGACATAGGAAATATTTATACCAAGTTTCATTTAGATTGCTTAATAACTGAGATACTAAATTGGGATGCGCCGTTAGGGGCGTTACAAACTTCTCTCCAAAATAAATATACCCTCTGCCAGGGTTTAATAAATAAAAACGAACTAAATTAAAATTGAAAACGAAAGAAAAAGAAAAAAAAGAGAACATACACAATAACTAATAAAATCAAACTGTAGTGGAAGAACAGAACAAGCTTTAGCCAGTGATGACGCCCGTGGACGACGACGACGACGACGACGACGATGACATGCCGTTCATTAGGCGAACGGACGCACAACCTCCGACAGAAATTTAAAACGTGTTTTATTTCTTTTTCATTATATTCATTTGATTTGCTGATTTTTTTTTTTTTTAATGTGTTTATAAATTTCCTTTTTTCCAAAATAGACGCATCAGACGCTTCATTAAATGATTAAAATCAGAGGGTGTGCGCGCGGGAGTTTATTGGAAACTCCATTCATAACGCGAAAACACTTTCAGTTCCGGTACTATGAATATTTCGTTTTTTGTTAAGTCAAGATAAAATTTTGAGTCAGCTATACAGACAGACAGATAGACAGACAGACAGACTGAGTTCTATGCCCTCAGCAATCAGTCACAATGTGTTATGGGATCAATCAATCAATATGAAAGCATCCATACATCCATTGTCCAGGCAGCATTGCCTGCCTGTCTGCCTGTCTGCCTGCCTGCCGCAAAGAGTAATGTTGCAAATCATTTTTTGGGATTTTCAGACAACTTTTGTGAATAATTAATCAACAGCAGGTAGTAGCGCACTGCTGAGCAATTCTTTAGTAATTTTTGTATAAAACTTAATCAAGTCATTAACTCAAGCATTTCTACATGTATATATACATTTGTATATATATTTTTAAATATTTATATATATTTTTATATAATATATTAATATATATATATATATTTTATATTAGTATTTATGTATATATATTTATTTACTTTTATGCATTTTATATTTTGTGCTGCTTTTTAATATACGAATAATAAATAAATTTTCATTTGCGTGTAAAACAATTTCTGCTCACTGTAAAGTTCTATTTATGTTAGTTAACATGTTTTACATTTACCTTTACATTTACTGTTAACAGTATACGCAACTGTTAGCAATTGCATTCAAACTGTTTGACATGCAACTAAACTTTAAAGTCACTGTTAAAATTACAGCACGCATTAAGGCTTGTCAAACTGTAAGTTGTAAAGCTGCAAGAAAAGCTTTGTCACTGTTAAACTTACAGCATGCAATGCAGTTATTAATTAGCAGAAAAAGTTGAAACTGTTATTAAAAAAAAAAAATTTAAATTTTTGTGGATAAATTTGTTTATTGTGTGTATAAAAAAAAAAAATGTTCTATTAAACAGTTCTAAACGCTACAATTTGGCTAAGTAACAATATAAAATGAAACAATTAACGATGACTTGTTGTAAAAAGTTTGTCGATAACGATAACAAGTTGGATGCGAGTTCGGGCGTCTTGGCGACAAGCCTGTTCAAACGCAATACCACATCTTCTTAATGCTTCTCATAGACATAGCCACCGTTGGCGCCATAGCTGGTGTCAATTTGTCCGCTGCTGCTGCTGCTAACGCTGGCAGTAGAGGTGCTGGTGGCCGTGTTATTGATCAGAGTGGTGGTCGCTGGTGCCGAAACCACAGCGGGTACTTGAGCTGGAGCTGACTGAACAATGGTTGTTGTGGTCGCGGGCTGAGTGTAAGTCAACTGTTGCTGCACAGCTGGTGGGGAGTAGCTGTAGGTTGGAGTATACTGCTGTTGGACAATCTGTTGCTGAATAGGAGCAGGGTTATTGTACTGGACAATCTGTTGAGCTGGTGGAGCTGGCACAAATGATTGTTGCAACTGTATGGGAGCTGGAGCGGGGGCGACAGTTTGAACCTGAGTTGTGGTAGTATAAGTCTGCTGCTGCTGTTGCTGTGGCTGCTGAATCTCTACGGGTGCTGGTGCAGAAATAATCTCAGGTGCCTTGTATGTGGTTGTTGTGGTCTGTTGAACAATTGGAGCTGGAGCTGGAGCTGGAGCGGGAGCTGGAGCGGGAGCAGGTACTGAGACTGGAGCTGGTGCAGGAATTGAGACGGGAGCTGGAGCTGGTGCAGGAATTGAGACTGGAGCTGGTGCCTGATAGTTATAGCCACTGTACTGGGTTGGCGCATTATAGCTGATGGTCTGCTGGATGGGAGCAGGGATTACGGCTGTCTCCGGAACAACTGGTGCTGAAGCTGCATAGGTTTGTTGGAAAACTGGAGCTGGAGCTGGTGCATTGTAGGTCTGTTGAACCACTGGAGCGGGAGCAGTGTAGGTCTGTTGGACTACTGGAGCTGGTGCCGAGTAGGTTTGCTGCACTTGCACTTGAGCTGGAGCAGTGTAAGTTTCCTGAATTACTGGAGCTGGAGCCGAGTAGGTTTGTTGAACTTGAGTGTGAGTTTCCTGGACCTGAACTTGTTGAGCTACTGGTGCGGGAGCGGGAGCTGGAGCGGTGTAAGTTTCCTGTACAACTGGAGCAGGTGCTGAAATTACTTGGGTCTCATGGACAACAGGAGCGGGAGCTGAATAGGTTTGTTGAGCCTGAACTGGAGCCTGCACTGTGTGTGTTTCCTGGACAATTGGAGCTGGAGCGGAATAGGTTTGCTGAACCACTGGAGCTGGAGCTGGAGCTGGAGCAGTATGCTGCTCTTGGACAATTGGAGCGGGAGCTGGGGCAGTGTAGGTCGTCTGTTGAACCACTGAAGCAGGAGCGGGAGCGGAATAGGTTTCGTGGACTACTGGAGCAGGAGCTGAATAAGTTTGCTGAGTCTGAACTGTGTGTGTCTCCTGGATAACTGGAGCTGGAGCGGTATAGGTTTGCTGGACCACTGGTGCTGGAGCTGGAGCTGGCGCAGAGTATTGCTCTTGGACAACGGGAGCAGGTGCTGGTGCAGAGTAAGTGGTTTGTTGAACCACTGGAGCAGGAGCTGAAATCACTTTAGTCTCATGCACAACTGGAGCTGGTGCAGTGTAGGTTTGCTGAACAACCGGTGCAGGAGCTGGAGCGGTGTAAGTTGTTTGTTGAACCACTGGAGCAGGAGCAGAAATCACTTGAGTCTCTTGTACAACTGGAGCTGGAGCAGTGTAGGTTTGCTGAACAATCGGAGCTGGAGCTGGAGCTGGGGCAGAGTATTGCTCTTGGACGACGGGAGCAGGTGCTGGTGCTGTGTATGTGGTCTGTTGAACCGCTGGAGCAGGAGCTGAAATCACTTGGGTCTCTTGCACAACCGGAGCAGGAGCGGCATGGGTTTGCTCGACAACTGGTGCTGGTTCCTGAGGTTTAGCTGGCACAAATAGCTGTGTGGGCGTTGCAGGTGGCAGATAGGCGTTCTTCACTGGCGTTTGTGTGGCAACAATTGGTTGTGGTGCCTCATAGGTGAAGGGTTGAGGTTGAGCAACAGGTGTCTCGTAGGTAATAGGTTGAGGCTGAGCAACAGGTGTCTCATAAGTGATAGGTTGAGGCTGTGCAACAGGTGCCTGATATTGCTGAGTGTTGGTAATGATGTTCGATTGACCACCGCCGCTCTGAATGGTAAAGCTACCTAACGATACCGATGGCTTGATAGATTCGATTTGGGTGAAGGGTTGCTGGTGGTAGCTCTGCTGTTGCAACGGTTGGCTGGTTAAATCCTTAACAGGTGCCGGCGGCAAATAGCGATTATTCAACAAATGACTAGCATCTGGACGAGCTTGAGCCAATCCCACAATGGCAACGGCGACAACGACAAATGCAATGGGTTTCTACCACAATGTAAGCACACATAAAAAAAATATAAACCAAAAAAAAAAACAAAAACAAAAACAATTGAGCACGATAATCAAATAATGATAATAAAATGTATAGATGCTTGTAGATGTTGTGTGGAGTAGGAGGAGTATGTTGTTGATGGGAGACACTTGTACACCACGCTTACCATCTTGAATGGAGTTACAGATGCGCGTGTTAGACCAAACGAACGAAACCGTAAAACTGATGCCTATCCAAGAGTTCCGACAAGCATTTATACTCATCGCCGTTGTCGCAGTCGGTGTCTCTTTAGGAGGCAGCCAAAACTTGCGATTGTCATCAACATCTCTGGCTTTTGCGATTCCATAATTGGTTCAGCATCATCTATGGCTATGTAGCTCTCTGCGGCTGTGACCGCGACTGCGACGCGGCTGCGGCTTTAGCATATGTGAATATGTAAATGCAAACTGCCAACAACAACAACAACAACGGCAACAAAAGCGCGTGCAACATTGGCTATAACTATAACTCGCTGCTGATTAATAAAAAATATAAAAAAAATATATATAAAAAAAAAAAAAAATGAAATGATATAAAGAAAAACGGAGACCCAAAACTAAAGAAAGAAAATAAAACAAAGGCTACACTTGGTCACACAATGTGTTAGCCGTGCCCACGACCTCCGACGCTACCTACTGCCCAAACCCCAGACTCAGACGCAGACAAGAAATGCTGATAAGCATCAGAGATGAACCAAACTGACAACATAAGATTCGCATTGGGGGCGTAGTCCACTAGCAAGTGTTATACATATGAAATATGCATATAGAAATTTCTTTTGCTCAACGAGATGTAAATTTTCTCATAACGTTGCTCTATGTTGCTGAATATCTGGACATATTATATATATATATATAGTTAGGCCTATAAAACTTAAATAATTTGCCCCACAGTGGCTGACGCGTTTATGCATTAAATATTTGCCATTAGCATGCACAATATTTTGATGTTGTTGGATATTATTGGATGTTGCTCGTGTTGATGTTTACCTAAGTCACCGTCGGAGCAATTGACACCTTGACGCATTGTGTAAAGTCCAGTGACACCCTGCGGTGCTTATGTAATATGCTAACAGTATAAAAAATGTTTCCAATCATATTTGAAATAAAAAAAAATCTGACATTGAAGCTCATTAACAACGAACAACGAATAACGATCGATAGGCATCAAAGATGCATATTTCGATAACAAATATAATAATCGAGGCCTATGCTGTAAATTTATTAAAAATATTACGCGACTCAATATGAAACTATAATAGTTGAAGAGCTCAAGGATTAGGTATATATATATATATATATATAGTTTACATTAATTTGCAACTCTATTTCATTAAGTTGAAAAGTCAATAAATTTCACTCGATAAAACTCGACGAAAAGTGCAATTAATGATTAATGCATACACATAAGTTGTCAGCTTCATTTCGTTAAGTTGACAGGCAACATTATGGAAAGCCGTAAGGAATGATATTTTCATTTTGAAAAAAAATTTACATTGTAAATGTGAATAATTAATGTTTGAATTGTTAATATTAATATAAATATTAAAAAATGGGCCATTAACAAATCGTTTTGCTAAAAAATCTGATAACATGTTTAGTTTTTTTTTAGTCTACGTTTTTTCTTTTTGTTTCATTTTTGATATGTCGTTGTTTTTTTCTATTTTGATTTTACATAGAGTTTATTTAGCCTTCACATGGATACAATTGGCAATAATTTAGTGTTGGATAAGGTTAAATATTTTGTATGCATATATTTTAGAGGGTGCGTCCCTCTATGTGTGGCTAACGTCGATCGATGTTTCTACATTTCTTAAGAAAAACAAATGCGTTACGTACATATATTATTATTATTATGAAAATGTTAATGTGATGTTGTCGTTACTGTTGCCGTTGTCGTTGTCGTTGTTTATATTAGTTATAGATAGATAATACCTTATCAGGCATAATAATCCGTAAAAAGCAATCATCAAATTGGTCGCTGATGTGACAAAAAAAATCTGTTTCGCACCTGAGGCTTGGCATTATCGTACACGCGCCAAGAAACTCAAAACCAAAAGCGAATTCAAACAGATGAAAAAGAAGACAGAGTGAGATTAAGAGCGAGACAAGAGACATTGAAAGCAAGCTAGATATAAAGAGAGAGAGAGAGAGAGAGAGAGAGAGAGATATGAAGTTGCAATCCAAAAAAAAAAAATATTTTTTGTCAAGTTGAGGGCCTTTGGTGACCAGAGGCACAGTTGCCTTAATTATGACTAATAGCCCGATCGAGCAACCTTAGTCTGCCCAAAATGAATATTGGATGTTAACTTTGAAATGTTAAATGTTTTAAGTTTTCTTTTGAATGGATAAATCAATAGTTTTGGATTATTCGCTCTCTATCACTGAATGTGTGAATTATGATGTACTATAAACACACAGAGAGAGAGAGAGAGCGAGAGAGATGATATTATATTTGCAGTTAGTTGACAATAAGCTAAATTAACTTGTCTTACACTTAAACTTAAATTAATCATCGTCATTAAAAACAAACTAAAACAAACTCAAAATTCATAAGTCTAACAAATTTTACACAAAAGTTACCACTTTGAATAATTACTAACAAAAGAAAATGAGTAAAAAGAAAATATAAAGAAAAAAACAAAAACAATGTTAACAAAAAAATTGACAACAATGTAAAAACATATTATCGTTAATACATATATATATATATATATATATATATATATATATATATAAGATTTGCATAGTAACATAACAAATGAGCTGAAAATTGGTGGAAATATCTCATATCTCATATCGCATATCGTGTGGGCGATTCAATGGGTATGACTTGCGAAATTTTTTTTGGTAAATTAATATTCGTATCCGTATCATGTTTCTTAATCCTTCCATATGCAAACTACAAATTCGATTCACATCATCATGCAGCATACATCATATACATATGTATATGTATATGTATACATATGTATATACATTAAATAGACAAATTTATAACCTAGATAACATAATTTTGTTATATTTATGCCATATTTTTCATCACAAATTAGCTAAGCTCACTCATTCATATGAAAAATTGAATTTTTGTTGTTTTTTTTTTTTTTTTTTTTGGCAAATAAAGAAATCACTTTGAAGCGCTACCTTATCGTTTTTTTTTTGTTTTGTGTGTTTTGAATGCGAATAAATATTTACAGAGGTGTCAAATTTGAAGCATCAATATCTTATTGTTTGGTTTCTGAATAATTCTATATTTTGTATTTTGTCCTTTTGTGTTGTTTGTTATTTTTGTATCCTTTATGAGGTATTATATATATTCAACATCTAAATTATTACTATGTTGTCCTCACTCTGAATTTCTTGCTGAACCTTACACTCTGTACCTTTCTCTACTATATTCGCCCTACTATGTTCCCTCTACTCTGTTCCCCCTACTATGTTCCGTCTCTACGTTCGGTTCCGTTCAACTCTAAAATTTTTGCTGTAAACCTTCTGCAAATGTTTATTTTAGCTTCTACTCTGAATTTTCTACTTTAAGCCTTATCTTCTGTATTCTTTACTTTGCATCTTCTTCTATTTTCTCTATTTTCATTATCTGTTCTCTTCAGTCTGCATCCTGTATCCAAAATCTTACTCTTGTATATATTTACTATACAAACTTTATATTTTACATATCCAATATCAATCCCTTATACATATGTTATAATTAGTATACAGATATAACATTTGAAAATATACCTAAATCCCTATATCAAGACTACAACTTTGTCAAAAAATTATAATTTTCACACACTTTACACATGTGCGAAATAAAGTAGCGAAATTTAGCAAAAATTCCTCAGTTGAAAGTCTATAAACAGAAACAATATGTGAATTTTAACTAAGTGAACGTGAAATGTTAAGGGAAACTAATTAATTTTCTTTTACATATAATATATGTTGAGTTTATGCTATCACTTGATAATCGTATATGTCTGGCCTGGCTAAGCGTCGCATACATAGTATGGTGGTATATTCCATAACTGAGCCCATAACTTATGTGTCTAACATGTAGCTCTTCCCATTAGACGGACTTGTTTTCGAAATTCAAACAAATGATTTGCATAAAGACAAACAAACATCTTGCTGTCTTGTCTGTCTGTTTATCGTTTATGGTCACACATTCATAAAAGAAAACAAAACAAAAAAAAGACAATAAAAGATAACAAGAAGAAGAAGACAAGGTGATGGCGATGAATATAAGAGTAAAAGAAAAAAAAATGTTTAATAATTTACGAGTATTTAGTAGTTGCTCGACTAGACGATGATGTTTGAGTTGGCGAGGCTATAAAATCGCTGTAACTCATTTGGCCCGTTGATAGACATAACCGCCGTTGGCCGCATAGATTGTGTCTCTGTTCTGGCTCTTAGGTGTAACAGTTATTGCTGGTGCAGGTGTTGTTGCTACTGGTGGTGATGTTGCTGCTGTTGGCGCTGCTGTTGGTGCTGCCGTAGCCACTGCTGGCGGAGACGTTATAGCTGTTGGTGAGCTTATTTTCACCTCCGGCTGTGGCTCGTCAGCGAATTGTTGAGGTTGATAGTGCTGGCCAGGTATGCCAAAACTGGGCGAGAAGGGTTGACCTTGATAGGCAGATCCAATTGGACCAATGGTGCCAGCAAAACCTTGTGGCATAGCGAAACCAACATTTTGTTGGAATGGCAACTCTATGCCCGCTGAGGGTAAACCCTGGGTGGTCAGATAGTCGGGTGGGAAGGGAAATGCTGCTGCTTGTGGGCCTGGAGGAAATGGTCCTCCTTGTGGTCCGTTAGGGAAGGGTCCAACCTGTGGTCCAGTGGGGAACGGACCAGCTTGAGGTGCATTTGGAAAAGCACCAGGCTGGGGACCCGTAGTAAATGGAACTCCTTGTGGTCCATTAGGAAAAGCATTGCCCTGATTTCCATTAGGCAAAGGCCCTCCCTGGGGCCCATTAGGGAATACAGCTGGCTGTTGTCCGCCCGGGAAAGGTCCGGCCTGTGGACCAACAGGAAACTGTCCGGTCAATGGATCAGTTGGGAATGTAGCAGCTTGTGGTCCGTTAGGGAATGTTCCAGCCTGTTGACCAGTCTGATATTGGCCATTTGTTGGTCCTGCTGGAAAAGGTCCAGCTTGTGGAAATTGTCCTGCCTGTGGTCCCGTTGGAAACTGTCCTTGTTGTTCAATTGGAAATGGTCCGCCTTGTGGTCCATTAGGAAAGGCAGCACCTGGAAAGGGACCTCCCTGTGGTCCAACTGGAAATTGTCCAGTTTGTGGTACGCCAGGGAAAAGCCCACCCTGTCCACCATTGGGAAACTGACCGCCTTCTGGTCCAGCTGGAAACGGTCTGCCTGGAAACTGTCCATCAGTTGGAAAACCGGTTGCCACCTGACCAAAATTCTCCGGTCCACTTCCGAAACCGAAAAATGGCGGATAAATGGGTAACGGGAAATTTGGCGGTGAACTGGGTGGCGGTGCCACATTATTGCCAGTAGGTATAGCATATCCCGGTGGTAGCATAACACCCGTCATTGGATAATATCCATCGTTAGCCGGCATCATTTGCTCAGCAGGTACCGCTGGCTCATCAGCCAATGGCTGAGCTGCAGGTGCTGTAGCTGGTTTATTTCCAACATCTGGTGGTAAATAATCCTTGGACAGATGGCTAACATCGGCATTAACATGCAACAATTGCAGTAAAAGCAAAAGCAACGACAACATCTGAACCCATTGGGCCCAAGGTCTAGCTAGCATTTTTCTTCTAGAGTTACAGCAAAGGTAACGATATTGCGGACTTTATGTTCGAGCGGGCAGTGTGAACTGTACGACGTTGGCACCAACGTTGGCCACTTATAAGAGACGCTTCCATATTGCGATCTGGCAAAACTTACATAAATATTAACTATCTGTATATCTATCTATCTCGCATCCGTATCATTTCACTTTCGATTGCTTTGCATCATAATGCCCAATGGTCGGTCAATGGCCAATGAACTGAAGTTGAAACAGATACAGATACAGATTCAAATACAGAAACAGAAACTGAACTATAACAATATTAATTAGCTAGGCAAAATCTATACAAAAACCGTTCAAAAAAAAAAAAAAAAAAAAACACACTAAAAACGAATAATACAAATGCTTACACATACCATGGACCGTTTTTGCATATCAAACCTTTTCATAAACATTTCTCTCTCAATGTGTTTCAGTCGATAACTGCGATGTGACAATGCAGTTCAAAGAAATGAACTTGATCGGAGAATTGGGGTCGCATTTGCTTTCTTTAAAATATATAAGTAATATTATATTATATGAATATAATTTAATATATAATATAAATATATCTATAATTATAATTATTTAACCATTTTTATACTCGGTGCCCATTGGGTACCAAGAGTATATTGGGTTAGTGACAAGAGCAAATGTATGTAACACATATAAGGAGGCGTGGCCGACCCCATAAAGTATATATATTCTGACTCAGGATCAATAGCCGAGTCGATTGGAGCATGTCCGTCTGTCCGTCTGACCGTCTGTCCGTCTGTACGTCCGTATTAACACACAGATCTCGGAGACTATAAGAGCTAGAGACTTCATTTTTTTTGCAAAGTGTTTGTAGTGTTTGCAGGCAGATCAAGTTTATTTTGGATTTTTGCCACGACCCCCTCCGCCTCCACAAATCGATAAAAACGATTTTAAGCAAACCCACTCAAGCTACAGGAATTTTGGTACAAAGTTCGATTCTTGAAACGATTTTTTTTTTTTTTTAAATGTTTTTTTTTTAATTAACTTAAAATTGGCGAGTGCTCAGCACGAGCTAAATAATTATATAATATAACTTTGGGCACCGAGTATTATATAGTTGAGCACACTCGACTATAACTTTCTTACTTGTTCTTTTTTGAATAGCAACAATAAATATATCGATAGCTGTGTAAATAATTTTAAAAATATTTAATATTGTCACCTTAATAATATTGTTATTCACGATCTATTTTTATACCAGGTGGCCATTGGGTACCCATAAGGAGGCGTGGTCGACCTCATAAAGTCCGTAAGAACACACAAAGCTCGGAGACTATAAGAGCTAAAGACTTTATTTTGCAAAATGCTTGTATTAGTTGCAAGCAGATCAAGCTTATTCCGGATTTTTGCCACGTCCCCCATCAGCTTCACAAATCGATTGAATACTCCACTGCACCCATACCCACCCAAGTTTGGTACAGATCGGATAATTAACATGGAAGTTATGCACATTTCAAATACGAACATTTGAGAGGCGTCTCTATGGCGTACGCTTGCTTGCGGCTCTCACCCTACACACGGCAACATTACATTAACTTAGTGTTTTTCTTTTTCGCACTTGTAAAAAGTGTGACTCAGTGGTTAGAGGGTGAAACTTGCATCCAATATAAGTAAATTTAATAAAATTTATAATTCTTAATTATTTTACGAAAATGTATTAATATATTATGTATTATATAATATAATTAACGTAAAATTGACGAGTGCGTACCACGAGGTTTCTAAATATTTAATTAATGATCTTGGAAGTTATACAACTTTCAATTCTTTGGACAACGGGTATTATATAGTCGATTATACTCGACTATAGCTTTCCTATTTGTTTTTAAAATATTTTTCTACTTATTTCTAACTTTTAAATAAATATATTTCTTTTATATCGATTTCATTATCGATTTTAAACTCTAGCAGATTTTTCTGGAGAGCAAGTCTATGAAATGTAGGATAGAATTTGACTTGACTATAAAATTATATAAAAGTACGATTCGATTTCATTATCAATATTTGAATAAAAATTGTATTAGTTGAAGTTGATTCTGTCGCTAATAAATTTTCATAGAGTATAACCATTTGAAATGTAGAAGAGAGTATTTACACTTCGACTTAACTATTAAAATTTTATAAATTAATTTGCACTAAGACAAAACTAAAATTAGCTTACGTATAAATAACATTGCCAGATAATGCATTCAATGAGCTTTTAACCCCAAACTGAAGCTTCACAAAAGCTTCAAGCTGAAGCTTCTACTATCCTCGAAGCTTAGCTTATGTAAACAAAAAGTTATGCGGCAAGCTTTTAGTGTGCGCTTGCAGCTTTTAAGCTGTCATTTACACATAAACTTTAAGACATAAACTTTGCTTGAAGTAAAAGCTATGCTGTAAGCTTTTTATTTCCTAAATTGCTTTATTGAATAATACAAATTTAAATTTCATATGAATAAAAACAACATAAAAATGTTTATAGCCAGACCGGCGCGAAAAATTCAAAAACCGGTTGCACTTTTAATGTAATGAATTCTTTTCCATTTGTTGCTATTTTTTTTTATAATTTTTTTTTATTATTATTATTGCATAAAAAATAAACAAAAAAAAAAGAAACTAACACAAACACACACGCACACGCACACACAGTCACAGTTGATGGAATATTATGTATTACAAATAATGTGACATGAAATGTCACTTGCAACTGGAGTATGTTTCTCATGTAATTGCCTTTGTATGTGTCTGTGTATGCACATGTGTGTGTGTGTGTGTGTGTGTGCCTGTGTAGCCTATGGATTAATTAAGATTAGATTAGATTAAATCTGATTGTGTATGTGAACAGTTTGCAGCCTCTTTACTTCTTCCTGTAGACATAACCACCGTTGGAAGCATACTGAGTGCCAACATCTCCGGATGAGTAAGCAGATGATGAGGCCGATGCCGATGAGCTGAAGCTCTGTTGGAAGGCAGGTGCCGAGTAGCTAACCGATGGAGCTGAGTAGCTCTGGACTGGTGCTGGTGCCGAGTAGCTAACCGATGGAGCAGAGTATGTGGCAGCTGGGGCTGAGTATGATTGTTGCACGGCAGGAGCAGAGTAAGACTGTTGCACAGCAGGTGCAGAGTAGCTAACTGATGGAGCTGAGTAGGTGGCAGCTGGAGCCGAGTATGTCTGTTGAACTGGAGCTGGTGCCGAATAGGTCTGCTGTACGGGTGGCAAGTACTCGTTGCTGGGTGCGCTGTAGCTTACAGATGGTGCGGAATAGGTGGCAGCTGGTGCAGAGTATGTCTGCTGAACGGCAGGAGCAGAGTAGCTGACCGAGGGAGCAGAGTATGTAGCAGCTGGAGCAGAGTAAGTAGCAGCTGGCGCGGAGTAAGTAGCAGCTGGCGCGGAGTAAGTGGCAGCTGGAGCAGAGTAAGTGGCAGCTGGAGCAGAGTAAGACTGCTGGACAGGAGCCGAGTAGCTGATCGATGGTGCCGAGTAGCTCTGCGCAGGCGGCAGATACTCATTGCTGGGCTGCCTGTAGCTTTGGGCTGGTGGCAGATACTTGCTCAAATGGCTGACATCGGCGGCCGCGCAGGCGAACAGGGCAAAGACAATAAGGAATTTCTGCAAATGGACAACGAGTTTAAACGAGATTAAACACGGCTCAAGGAACTGTTAGCACTATGTAAAAAAAAAAAAAAAAAACAACACAAACACAATTCTTTGACACAATAAAAAAAAAAAAAAAAGAAAATTTAATATTTTTTTTTTCGTTGTAATATTTGGAGTTAAGCTTTGCTTTTGATCTGAAGAATTGATCTGTAGAATTGCACAATGTGTAAATGTGTGAACACTAACCATATTGAGATGGTTGGCTACAACTATATGTCCGACTTCGACTGTGCTGGACGAGCTAGACGCTGAAACTGATGCTGATCCCTTCAACGAGCGGGCAATTTATAGCGGCACAAACAAAAAATCACTCACTCAACTTGCAGCACATTTCAAAAAGCAGAAGACGATGAAGAAGCAGCAACAGCAACAACAACGACGCCGACGCCGACACCGACGACAGCAACAGCAACAGCAGCAGCAGCAGCTTAGTTCGCAGTTCGACAAACAACAACATTTGCAGCTTCCACTTAAAATACATCAAGAAAAGAAAAAAAAAAAATAAATAAAATAAAGTAAAATAAAGAAATAAATAAATAAAAGGTTGTCAGAAACGAAAACCAAAACCAAAACCACAGCCAAATACACGCATAAACAAGTTTTTACTCATTTACAAAATTTTTCCGCAAGCGTTTCGTGGACAAATTTATTATCTATGTATGTTTTTTTTTTTTTTTTCATTTCTTCTATTTTGTGGGCTGAGACATCGTCTACAATTTTAATTTCAATTTGAAATTCGTATCCGAATCCAAATCCAAATCCAAATCCGAATCGAAGTCAATTAATAAATAATTTAATGCGAAGCTTTTAGCCAACAATTTTCATAGATGGCTCATTAGCAGCATACATACATACTCGTATATCAAATAAGTGGGAGCGAGAGAAAGATAGATAAAGAAAGGGTTAAGAGGCACACCCGCAATTTACACTGAAGGTCAGAGGTTTTAGTTTTGGTTACGGTTTTCGATTTTCGATTTTTAATATATATTTTTAATTTTTATGGACTTTCGACATTTTGATACCCTAGCAAAGGTATATGCATTTTGGTAAAGCTTGTGGTATCCTATAATGTGTATATAATATTTAATCAGCATTAGCAGCCGATCATTTTTAGTTAAAATTTATCGCTCAGTCTTTATGAAACTTGACATAAATGCTTTTATATAGGTTGCACATATTATTTGTAACAGATTGAATCGGAGCACTATATCATGTAGCTGGCAAAGGAGCAATAGGCTTAAAAATTGTGTGTTTGTAGGATAAACTATAAAGTTTCTTTAGATATTTGTTTACAACATACAGAATTTAAGCTAACTAGTGATAAATTTTGATCTAAATCGTATATAACTATATGATATAGTTAATATAATATAGAAACAATCGTTGATAAATTATTTTTTTTTTGTTAAATTTTGGAAGTGTATGAAATCTTTGAAGATACAATTTTCTTTAATTTATTTTTTTTTTTGTTCAGGGTTTGGCATTTAGCTGAAACTAAAATCAACATAAGCAGCGTAAGTTTTGGTTTAATTAATAGGAAAGAGGTCAAAACGCGTCGTCGACAGGTAAATGGAGCGAGAGTGAGAGTGCGAGAGACTGACTGAAAATTAGTTCGCTTTCGAGGCCTTGACTTGATCAACCAGATATCAAGACGCATAATATCCCGTTCCGTGACAAGTTGACGACTTACCAAGAATGCAAAATGTTTGCATTTTCAGTGCGTTACACTTTCTAAAAGAAGACAAGAAGGAAGAGAAAAAGGAGAAGACACATGGCCTTGAGGTCCTCCTATAGGTAAAGCACAGCTTTACATAATAATAATACAGTGCGGGAGTCACAGATCAACTTTTACTTTGGATACCAATGAAAATAATAAAAATGTTCATGAACTTGAAATAAACCAAACAAGTTAAAATAATAAAGTAGACAAAAGCAAGAGAAAAAAAAATAAAAAGAAAAGACAAAAGGAAAAAAATGAAAAAAGTAAAACCAAAACTATTATCATTGTCTTAGTCATGATAGCTTATGCATACATATGTATGTATAGGTATAATAACATAAATATTGTATGTTTCCCACATAACTCTTGACACTCTTGATGGATGAACGCTATAAATTCGTTACGAAATTGTATAGAAAAACTTTTCAACATGTTTTCAATGATAGTGGTCAAAATTTGTTATGGCTTTAGCTATATATTATTAATACTAGCATATATTTAACACAAAAAAAAAAAAAAAATACACCTACTTATTCCGGTTCCAGTTCAAGTTCCAAAAGGCGGATTTTATTTTGTCAGCTGCAACAGCACTTCTAGTTATCTTTATAATCTCTTAAACCATTATCATATATTTTCTTTTTATAGTTTGAACTTTAACTTTAGTTTCACATTTAACTTCATTCTAGATCTATATATGTATCATATTTTAAAATATAATTTAGTTTTAATTCCGGTTCAAGTACTAGTTACAGTTTTTTATTCACATTTCATAAATAATATCACATTTTTATTATCACAATGATTCATTCCGGTTCCAGTTGCAATTCCAATTAAAAGATTCAGCCTAAAGCTGTTAAATGCCTTCAATGACTAAGTTCATCTCTGATTCTCATACATACTCGTATAATCCGTCAAGTGTTTTGAAATATTCATAGCACATTCGGCTAAAAGTAAGACGACTAATTTGACATTCGATGCTTAAGCAACAACGTTTTGACATCGTTAACAGTCTTTGCAATTATCAATGTTATTCTAATTAAATTTAATACACGGACGGTAATTATATTTATTTATTTTTAAAGGTCAAAGGTCGTTTATTTATTTAACTTTAGATTTTATATAATTAATAGACATAGCCTCCATTAGATCCGTATTGGGTGCCATAGGAGGATGAGGATGAGGACGATGATGATGATGATGATGATGATGAGAAGGCACTTGAACCACCAGTTGAGTATTTGGGTAGCAAATGTGCTGGTGTAATTGTATCAGCTCCAATTACAATAGGAACATGAGTCTCAGCATTGAACTCTTCGATGCCATTGGAGACAGGTTCCTCATACTGATTATCACCATTAATAGCAGGAATTTGCACTTGTTCCTGCTCCTCTACATATTTGGCATGCGCAATGCGATCTGCTTCAGGTATAAATTGTTCGGGCGTGTGTGTATCGGCTCCAATGTTGTAGGACTCAGGAAGTGCTGAGGTTTCCTCATGAACTGCCTTTAGATACTGTGGAATTAGATGTTCTGGCTGGTAACTGCTAGTATCGGCACCAGGAGCTACGAGTGCTTCTTGCGATTGGACATAGCTATAGTGAGCAGCACGATCAGCCTCAGGAATGAACTGTTCCGGGGTTTGGGTATCGGCACCCAAGTTAAATGACTGAGAAGTTGAAACAGCAGCCTTCAGATATTGTGGAATAAGATTTTCAGGTTGATAGCTGCTGGAATCAGCACCAGGAGCAACAAGTGCAGCTTGTGTTTGGATATAGCTGTAGTGTGCAGCACGATCGGCCTCAGGAATGAACTGTTCCGGGGTTTGAGTATCAGCTCCAAGATTTATTGACTGAGATGTTGAAACCGAAGCCTTCAAGTTTTGTGGAATCAAATGCTCTGGGTGATAGCTGCTGGAGTCGCCACCAGGAATAATCTCAGCGGTGGCTGATTCTGTATGAATTGCTTTCAGTTCCTGAGGAATCAAATGTTCCGGCTGATAGCTGTTTGAATCGGAACCTGGGGCAACCAGTGCAGCCTGCGATTCAACATAACTATAGTGAGCTGCACGATCGGCCTCAGGAATGAACTTTTCAGGAGTCTGAGTATCTGCACCCAAGTTAACTGATTGGTAGGTTGAAACCGAAGCCTTCAGATTTTCGGGGATCAAATGCTCTGGCTGATAGCTGCTAGAGGCGCCACCAGGATTGATTTCAGCAGAGGCAGATTGACCTGTCTTCAGATGCTGAGGAATCAAATGCTCCGGCTGATAGCTGCTAGAGTCGCCACCAGGAAGTGGAGCAGAGGCAGAGGCAGATGCTGAGCTGTAGCTATAGCCGGTCGTTTGTCCCAGCTGAAGATGGCTAACATCGGCTCGAACAATGCCGACGAGGGCCAATGCAAGCACAATAAACTTCTATATATCAAAAATAAATAGAATAGGGATTAAAGGGTCTGACGTTGAAGTCTGAGCTTTATCTTAGAACTTACCATGTTTGGGTTCTGTGTGTTAATGCTCATCTGTTGTTAGTGTCGCGGAGGTATCAAGTTTTTATACAAAAAAATAGTCTATTGTCTAACACTAACGCTGTCTATGCTAATTGGTGGTTTATTTTGATTTTAGGGGGAATCAATAGCCAATTCTCTTAATGAAGTAAGGCGTCGCAGATGCCTAAAGGCTGAAACCATTGTTTGTTTGTTTATTTGTTTGTATCATATATATCTATCAATCGATATGTATATAATAATATGTATCTTTCAGTACGCATCTATCTGATATACCTACCACTTAGATCGACATCTATCCAAATAAATTGAAGAGCAAATATCAATTCAACTCGACTTTGCAATACCCTGTACCAAAAGATAAAATTCGAATTTACTATTGGCATAACGTTAGTCTCTTCAACGACTTTTCATTTTACACTAAGCTAAGCTTTCCTATAATAGCTATCGGATGCTAAGTATTATAACTCATTGATTAGAACTTCACTGCTTTGAACGGCCTCCACTAATTACGCTGTCATAGCACACTTCTTTTTTTTTTTTCGTGATCTCTTCTTCATTTATTTAATAAGTCGCTAAAAAAATACAAATTAGCGCATCTATTTTTATTATTTTTGTATATATTTTGTTTTCTTTTGTGTTTTTTTTTTTTTGTTTAATATTTCTACTGTTTGATTTTTATTGACAGTTAAAAATTTCGGTAGTGTCATAATCGGCTTGTCCCCAAAGAAACCAGTTTCAAATATATATCCACAAATAGAGTAGTTTTGCCCAGATCTGTCGTCTTAAATATCAATAAAAATCTTTAAAAACACATTATGATGGCTTACTTATGCGATAGTGTTTGTTAACAATCAGTTTTTCACAAATCAATTGATTAAAATTGATTTTGTTTACTTACTTTGTGATCTGTTGAAAAGTCAGAATCGAATCACTGATCAAGTTGATCGACTGACTGTCTTAATCTTAATCGTATAGAAGAGGTAGAGTATCATAGTTATAAATTATTTCATTTATTTAATTTTATTTTGATAAAAAAAAAAAACAATAATTTTCTATTTTGTATAAATTGTTATAAACATTATTCAAATTTAAATGAAATTTGATGTTTTTGTGTTTTGGTGAATTTTTTAATTTTTTATTTTTTTTTTTATTTTTATGAATTTTTTAAAACTTTAATCTAAAGTCAAAAAGCTTTAATTTTGCAAATAGTCGATCGCTAATGTTGATTATATAGCTGTCATTAATATCTTTCTTGTTTCAAACCTAATATATTTCGCCTTTGACTTCAACGTAAGTTTTTTTTTTTTCTTCTTTTTTATATTAATTATAGTTTTTCACTTTATTGGCCATTTGAACCGGTTGCCAGCCATGATTTTTAAATGCCGAATTACATAAATATGCAAATTTATTGCGTTATATTTATAGATATACTTGTATATATAGCTAAATCTGTCTGCCTATAAATGCGTTGAACAAAGAGTTTCATTCAATTATCCCGCTACCCCGCCCCAAGACTTGAAATCAATCTGGATGCGAACCTTAAACATAAACTTAGAACGAAGCTGACAACTGATTCATCGATTTTTATTGGTTTTTGGTTTTTCTTTGGCCTTTTTGTGCACATGGTAAAAATCATGAAACTTGTCGATTGCAAAATGTTAAGAATAAAACTAGTTTTAGCTATTCATATCTTTGGAAATTTTACGCATATTATTTTCCCTTTTATATATTCTGTATTTCTGTAAAGGAATTTACATATTATATGTAAGCGTTTCAAAGTTCCTAGGTTTTTTTTTTTATTTTATTTTTTTATTGTTGCTTTTTTTATTTATTTGTTTTGCATAAATTAAAAAAAAAAGAAAAAAAAAACTAAATACGAATTTAATAGCATACTAGGCCTGATTTGTTTTGGCGAAAAATAAAAGACAAGTTTTTTTTTTTTGTTTTATGGGCGCGGTAAATTAAATAAAAATACATATATTTTGATAAGTGAACTGGTTCTTGTATGACAAAAAAAAAAAAAAACATTAATAAATTAAGTTGATTTAAGTTATTTTAAGCATATAACGTAAACATCGAATGTGTTTAAACACATAAATTCATATGTTCAGCTTCATTTTGTTTCCGAAGAAATAATTTAATAATTTGCCAATACATTGTATAGGCAAGGCAATTAATGTTTAAAATTCAGTCGTTAAAGTGAATCATTTGAAGTTTTGGTTGTTCACTTGAAGTACAACATAACTAACATGTAGAATATATTTTTGTTAACATTCCAAATATTTACACTTCACATTTAAAAAATCAACATTTAAAACTAAAAATCAACACAATACCAGTAGCAACAAAATGCATAACAAAAAATAATAATAATAAATAAATAAATAAAAAAAAAAAACAAAAAAACAAAGATTCGTATACAGTTAAAATCGGAGAATTTTGTATTTATTTTCGCGTAGATGCTAAACTCGTTTGCTAAGACTATTTAGACTAAATAAATATTATATATACTATAGACAAGTTCATTAGACATATGGTAGATCAAACAGTTTCTATAACAAAACTTAAGTATTTATTTGATTTAAATGGTTTTAAATGCAGCTGAAAATTAAATAAAAATCGTTAATAATTTTTATGAATTTTATTTTAATCAATATTTATTTTATATATTTTAATTTTAATAATTTTATATATATTTTTTTTTAATTTTTAAATACTTGCAAATATAAATAATATATAATAACAAAACTTAAGTATTTATTTGATTCAAATGGTTTTAAAAACTTACTTGTAAATGCAGCTGAAAATTAAATAACAATCGTTAATAATTTTTATGAATTTTATTTTAGTCAATATTTATTTTATATATTTTAATTTTAATAATTTTATATATATTTTTTTTTAATTTTTAAATACTTGCAAATATAAATAATATATAATAAATAAAAAATAATTGATAATAAAATATAAATAATAAATAGTAAATATTAAATAAATAATAATAATAATAATTATAAATTATATATTCTAGAACAACAGCCAACAGTTAGCAAGAGCGAGAGAGCAATTGTTAAGGGTAAAGGCAGTAGAAAAAGACAAGGATGGAATATGCAGATTAACGGCATAGCAATCATATGGAATGCGGTCTGTGTGTCTGTTGGCCAAATTTGCCCAACGCACAGTCAAAGGCAGAGGCACCTCCCCTTGCCCTGCTTTATTTGTCTTAGACAAATGCTGCCAAAACGTTGCTGAGGTCAAAGCAAAAGCAAAAGCAACGCGATGCGATGCGATGCGACGCGCATAAAACAATTGCGGAACAGACTCGCATTATTTAAGTGTGCTTCATGTGCTCCGGCAATGACTAAATAAATGTGCGGAAAAAACAAAAAAAAAAAACTGTTTTAGAGGCTGTTAACATAATACACATAAACACACACACACACACATATATATATATATATACATGCTGTGTGTGTGTGTGTGTGTGTATGTGTATATATTTGTATTAAGTTTATGTGCTCTGTGCGAATTTGTCGCACTCTCTCGAACTGTGAAAACAAAATGTTTGCTATTTTGGCCCAGTCAATTTTTGCAGCATTAACTATGCTTACATCTCTCTCTAACTCACTAACTCTCTCTCTCTCTCTCTCTCTCTCTCTATCACTCTTTTTGCAAGCCGAAAACAAGTGCTGCATCTGCAGCAGCTAACGGACATGACGCAAAGCAAATAACGTAACGCACTGCAACAAATAAATATTCATTTGTTGTTGTTGTTGTTGTTGTTACTGTCAGTGTGTACACAGTGACGACATATTAACAAATGTAAATGTGTGTGCATATTACGCCGATATGTGTTTCTATCACTAACATTTTGCTTAATCAAACACATGCACAAAATGCTGACGCATACAAAGACTATAAAGACACACCCACACACACACACACACATACACACTGGCCTACTCACAGCTATACATAAGGATTTCTATCTATTATTTTTTTGACATTTTTTTTTTTTAGAGATTTTTTACATACTAAAAAGTTTTTATTTAAAAAAAAAAATTTTAACCCAGATTTCTGATCCGCAAAGTTAGATTTTTCTGATAGAAGACAAAGCTAAATGTAGAAAATAAATTCTTAAATATAAATTACAATATTTTCGATGTGTTTTTTATGTTAGAAAAATATTCCAAATAGTGTATCTATTATTTTATACTATATACGATATACATATGTATATATTAGGTTGTCAAATATCACCGCCTTCCGCCTTTTGTCATTTGAATTCCGCGGTTGTGTACAAACGCTATATATATACATATATATATATGTATTTATATATATATTTATATATATATATATATATATTTATATATATATTTATATATATATTTATATATATAACTATTTTATCAATATTTCTCATACATTTTTAGGCTTCTTGTACGGTTTTATGGCGTTATAGACACTGTATGTAATGTATATTCTTGATCAGCATGAAAAATTCAAGTTTATCTATTTGTTCATCTACGCAATGGCAAGTAATCTCACAGTTACTTGACATACATAGATACTTCACATAGTCCTAAACAATATATAAGTCTATATTGCTATATCATATAGCTCGACCATAGGAACTATTGATTAAAAATTGAGTTTTTATATAAAAAAAAATTTGATTTTTTGTTAAGAAATTGTGCTTAAAATTATAAAAATTAATAGAAAATATCTGAAAAGTTTGCTACTTTGTCGGACTAATATATCATATAGCTGCTATAGCAACGATCGATCAATTATTATTATTATTATTTTTAACTTAAACTTGTATGTAATATTTTTTGACGAATTCTAATTTTTATTTTTATATATATTTGCTTCATCAATTAATTTTTAGTTATATTTTCATCTAATTTTCATAGAATTTATATTATTTATTAGTTTATTTCATAATACCAAACTATACTATAATACTAAACAGTTGAAAAATTTGTCAGCGCTATTTATCAGTTACACAGCGCATTATTATGCCATTGAAAGCTATTAAAAGTATTTTCACAGCAACATCAAGTTGATGAGATTCGCAGAGAGAGGCGCACGTTAATCAATAGCTTTTGTGCGTTATAAAAACAAAACAACGCGATGCAGACAAATATTGCAGCCTCTTCACAATATTCGTGTGTATGTGTGTGTTTGTGAGTGTTGTGTATATGTTGTGTGTATATGTTGTGTGTGTGTGTGTGAATATGCCTCGCCCTGTGTGCTTAGCTGGCAGTTTATGATCGTACACTGGCAGGTGAGGCAGGTCGGGGCTAAGGCGAGTCACTGATGCCAGAGACTAATACAATTGGCAAACATTGAAACTGAAAGTTGACCACGACGTCGTCGTCGTAGCATCTCATCGCATCGCATCGCATTCGTCTCAGTCTATTAGTGTATTTACTTAATTAACGTCCAACATCTTAAGAATTATTGTTAATCTTCATTTAATATTTCTATCTCTTTCTTTTTTGGTTTCTGTGAGTAAGACATGCCTCTGCATGTCTGATGCGATTTTGTTGTTAATGCGTTATAAACGCTATTTCTCATTTCTTAGCTATTTGATGAACGCTTGACGATGTTCAACTTAATTATGATGTTTAGCTCTGTTCCAAGGTTCATTGATTTATCGTTATCGATCTGTGATCTGTGATCTTCGATATAATGCTAATTAATTTCATATAAATTATAAGTTTCCATTCACTTAAATAAATAATATATATAATTTATAATATATATATATATATATATATATATCTACGATCCTATTACGCATCAATTGAAAAAGACTTATGCAACTATTTATGATCTTATTTTCGTCTTCTTTTTTTTCTTTTCTTTTTTTAGGGTTTTTTTGCGGTTTAAATTACAGTGCACATTTTATGTTTAATTGGAACACAAATCACGCTAAAAATCATTTTTCTTTTCTTTTCGCAAATGCTGCGCAACGTAGCTTTCGGCTGGCTGCCTGGCTGGCGTTTTCGCTAATGGAATTGACGACGACCTTGCTGAAATCTCATTTTATTTTTATACACTTTTTTTCTTAGTTTTTTTTTTTTTGCTGGGTCACGGTTGATTTTTTAGTGTAAAGGATAGAAATTTTTAAACTCTAAAACGTGTCGAACTAATAATCAATTTTTTTTTTCTTTTTTTTTAATTAAATTGCAAACGAAAGAATTTAATTATTGTTTTAAGTTGAAGGGCAACAAAATCTATAACAAAATTAAAAATTAATATATAGTATATAAAAAAAAAATGTAAGTTAAAATTAAAAAAAATATTTGCAGAATTTCATCAGCATTGTAGACTTTAACTGTTAAAATTGTCAGACAGTCGAAGCATTGATTCTTGTATGACAACTTTTTACTTATTATTGTATCATATAAAGCTACTATATGTACATATATGTATAATATACAGTTTACATATGGCCGATATCCAATATAATACATATATAATAATATATATTTATCAAATATATGGATTATATATTATTATCGCATATTCATTACTATTGGACAATTGGACATATGGACATCTCCGACATTAATTTGTGACTATGACTGATTATTGGAAATACTTCTCTACCCTTACAGTGAATACAATCATTTTGAATAACAGTTTGTTACGCCCCTAAATGAGGCATGACAGGACCTCATGAAGTATATAACATACGTCTCTATATCCTGCAACTGTATATATCATATAGAAAATCAACGGTCAGAAATTGAACCTTTGTAGGAAAAACAATTTTATTTATCATGTTTTCCGATTGAAACTTACCGGACTTTGACTTTGGAGACTAATTTTTTATGTCAGCTAAAATTGATTCAAATCGTTGCACTAGATCATATAACCAGCATTGGAACGATCGTTCAAAAATTCAGTTTTTATATGACAAAACATTTCGATTTAGCCTGCCAAGTGAAGCGTATGGCAACTTCGACATTACGAAAATAACATTGATTTCTTACTTTATAATTCTTTTATTCAATTTTTAATAATTGCACTTGAGAGAAGCAAAACTTTTAGCTGCCAATGCAAAGCTGACAGCATGTCTGACCAGATGTATGTATAATATATATATGAGAAATATGACACAACAATATGACAACAGCAGACTAGGAACAATAATATAATATAAATTTATAAAGAATAAAATAATGAAAGCATTTCTTATAATAAACACATAATATAATACCGACCCAAACTTTTAATATAATTCACTAATTATAAATATATAATACGTATTTATTTAAAAATCTCAATATGCTTTGACTTAAGCATTGCGATGTCATAGAAATTTAACATAGTTCGAAAAACAATTTTGTTTTTTAAATGCAATGAGAATTTTCGCATTTTTGCCCATTTGCATAATAATATACAGTTGGTTTCAATTTCGCTGACATCTTCAATAAATTAAGACTCAGCGAATGTCGCAGCACGACGGGTGTGTGTGTGTGTGAAAAGAAGGGAAACCAGTTTCGATTATCGTGCGGCATTTGTGTGGCCAATGAATGAACTTGTCTGCCAATTTCTTCTCAGTTCTCTTCAGTCAACTCGTCTGTCATATCCCCTAGTTCCCCACATCTCATCATCATCTGCTGTCGTATAGCGTAACCAAGTTAAGTTTTTTTTTTTTATACCCAGTATTCATAGAGTTATGCGAATATATTGTACGAAAACATATTTGACTATATAAAATATATATGTATATTTCTTTGCAGAATGAATAGCATCGCTTAGATTGACTTTCTTTATGAGATTTAGATATCAGGAATGGACCTCCAAATTTCTTAGTGATTGTTTTTTGGTAGCAGGATGGATCTAGTTTTGCTTATGTTTTTCCTCCCTAAATAATCCAGAAATTGTAAAAAGAATCTTAAAAAAAAAAAACATAATTTAAAAATTGGAGAAATGTAGGAGCATAATTTTGTATCTGCTGTTTGAAAAATAGATTGGATAATAAAAGTGAAAATGGAATCAACTTTCTATTTCTCAGAATACAGTTCTTATTCCTCTCTATGATCGATCCAGGAGATGGCATTATGTTATATATATTGAAGCTTTTATAGTGAAAACATGTAGAATATTATTATAAGCAGAGTATCTTATAGTCGATCATACAAGTCTCTACATTTCTTACTTGTGTTATGTTTTTTTTTTTTTTGTTTCTTTTAATTCTCTTTTTATTTTTAAAGCCAAGTGAACGCGTAATTTGCCAGCAATTACAGAATCAAGTTCCAGTTCAGGTTCCACATACATAGTTTCGATTACTCAGCGAAGTGATTCGTTACGTGTTCTTTTCTCCTTCACTTCTCATCCCGCACTCTATCGTTATATGTACATATGTATGTATGTCGGTGTATGTCTCTGTACAAAATGCGGTGCAAATAACACTTGTTTCCATCGGTGGCATTCAGATAAATTAATTGACAAACTCTGATTGGCATAATTAGCAACATTTTGAGTTCTGCAAACGAGATGCCATCAATTTGTCAAATCGTTTCATGATCGAACGTGCTCAAAACTGCACCCAATGCCGGCAGCGTGAGAACAAATAAGAAGAAGCAGCTGTAGCTAAAATATAGAAATATAAATTGTTTGAATCTAAAATCATATAGATTCATCTTCTACATACAAGATTCTTTCAATCGCATCATGTGATTAAATATCAATTATATATCTCATAGACGTGTCAATATTTTGACTCGTTCTAACGATATATTATATATACTATATATACTATATATATCTCTCTCTGTCGCTCTCTATGACAATCTTTGTCTTGTTCTTTTTTTTTTTTGTATCTCTGTGTTTTTTATCTCTCTATCTTTAACACAATCTTTTATCCAATTATAATCACATTTTTGTTTTGTTTCAAACATTATTTGTCTGAGGGAATTCCAATATCATTTTTTTATCCATAATTATCATGTAAATCTTATATATATATATATATTTTTTACTTATTTGCATTTTGATTAATCTTAGTTAAATCGACAAAGAATCAATGTATATATATTTTTTTTATCAACATAATTTTATTATTTATTTATTTACGTTTATATTTTTATTTATTTTTTATATATATATATATTTTTTTTTATTTTAAGCTTATTAATACACACATTTTTAATTATTATCATTTTTTTTTTTTTTGCAAATTTTTATTAAGTAATCAAATTTATTGAATTTTTTTTTTTTTGTATTTATTTATTTTTTTTTTTTGAGTCCGTTATGAGTATTAAAATCAACAATTCATGATTGTTGCCTAACTGTTAATCGTATTGACACAGACGAGTTTTTGTCGTCGCTCATTTAATTTTTTATTTTCTATATTTATTTTCCTTCGTTTATCGTAATCATGTCATGAAATTGGCGAATTCGTTTTTTTTTTTTTATTTATTTTTTTATGATCAATTAATGGGAAATTGCAAAGAAATAGTTTAAGTGTATTTAGAGTTGGGCTGTCAAGCTATTGTTTGATTGATTAATTAATTGATTGATAGATGTAGATATATAAATATTATGATTGATTGATTGATGAAAGATTGATGGGTAAATTGAGTCACTTTTCGAGCTTTCTTTCAGCGCTTTCGAGCTGACAGCGTTGCATTCGTCATTAACTATAGAAAATATAGCATAAATACATCAATAGATGTATAGATAGATAATTTGATTGACTGATTGATGAAAGATTAATGTATAATATGATTGATATGTATATATTGAATATGTATATACGGAAGGATTGATTGATAATTAGATTGATTGATTGATGAAAGATTGATATATTTTTTTTTTTTTTTTTTTATTTATTTCCGCCGGAATCGTTCAATGCCATTTGAACATAACCGGACGTATGTATTTGGGGATATATATACACATATAGTAGACATTATACTATTTAAACTAAATACAATTATTTACAATTATTTACAAATATTTACAAAATTTACAAGGTTAGTAGACGATCCGGGAAGCGAGGTCACTGGGGTGTAGTCTCTTCAGCCTTCGAAGAGGTTGCGGGTTGACAAGCCTGCTAGCCAGTGGGTTTGGGTGCGCCATGAGCCTGTCGCTATATCGGCTGCTATGTTGATTGATTTGATCGCCCACCGGAATTAGGCGAAGATCAGCTTCGATTGCCCGGTTGGTCACATACCAGGGAAGCCCAGTTGCCCGCCGAGCAGCACGTGCCTGCACCACCCTTAGCCTGTTCAGCTGGTGCCTTGAAGCTGTGCCCCAAACTTGGATACCGTACGTCCAAGTTGGCGTGAGGATCGCTTTGAGCAATAAAGCCTTCGTCGACAGCTGGAGACTTTTGGACTTCAAAAGCCAATCCATCTTCTGGAGCTTGCGAAGGCATTTGGATTTGATGGCCGTGA
Source organism: Zaprionus obscuricornis (assembly GCA_037044475.1). Lineage (NCBI taxonomy): Eukaryota > Metazoa > Arthropoda > Insecta > Diptera > Drosophilidae > Zaprionus > Zaprionus obscuricornis. The sequence goes on from JBAMBR010001023.1 coordinate 49,726, forward strand.
TGTGGGTGTTCCATGTCAGCCGGCGGTCCAAGTGGACACCCAGGTAGCAGTGAGAAGTGACGTTTTCGATGTTGCCACCATCGAAAGTCAGATCTATGCCGATCAAACGTCTGAGTGTAAAGGTCACGCATGCCGACTTACTGGTGTTAATAGCAATGTTCCATTGCTTGGTCCATCGCTCCATCGCATACAGCCAGTCTTGAACTGCCGCCGCAGCTGTCTGCTGACATGAGTGGGACGCAAGCATGGCCGTGTCATCTGCATAAGTAGCCAGCAGCAGATAGGCAGGTGACATACCTCCGGGGAATGTGACGGGCAACGGCGCTGGCATGTCACTGGTGAAAAGAGTGTAGAGGAATGGACCAAGTACACTTCCTTGAGGCACTCCTGCGTGAATCTCTACCAGGCTGGAGCGTGAGTCTCTTACTGCTACTTCAAACGTCCGATCAGCAATAAAGGAGCTCAGTATGGCGAAGTAGGGTGCTGGGAGAAGATCTTTAATTTTGAACAGCAAGCCATCGTGCCACACCCTTTCGAAGGCTTGATTCACGTCAAGGAAGACGCCAACGGTGTGGAGCTTATGCTCGAGTCCCTGCGTGATGAGGTTGACCAGGCGATGGACTTGTTCTGGGCAGCCATGAGATTTCCTGAAGCCAAATTGATGCTTCGGTATGAAACGTGATAGTTGGGGCAGTTCCATCAGTCGGCTAAGCAGAATCCGCTCGAAGATCTTGGAGAAGGTGGTTAGCAGACTAATAGGGCGGTAAGAGTCGACCTGCGTTGGAGTCTTGCCTGCTTTGGGGATCATAACAATCCGCGCACGTTTCCACTGCCTTGGAAAGTGACCCAAGCTTAGCATGGCGTTGAAAATTTTTACCAGTGCTAGGACTCCTTTGCGTGGAAGAGACTTTGCCGCTCTATTGTCGATGCCGTCGTGTCCAGGGGTCTTCTTAGGTTTCAGCGCTTTAAGATGCAACATGACTTCTTGCGGCGTAATGGGTCTAATGGGGCGGGCAGGTTGCATAGGAGCGCTTAAAAAGTTGGCAACCTCTTGACGCTGGAAATCGTCTGGACGTAGAAAATGCGTCAAGGTGGAGGCCAGGTGTTCAGCAAAGGCATTTGCTTTCTCACAATCTGACTTGAGCCAGTGGCCACTGTGACTCTGTATAGGAGATTGGAAAAGCGCCTGTCTCTTTATTCCTCTCGTGAGCTTCCATATACAGAAATCGCTGCAACTATCCGGGCCAGCTCCTTCCAAAAGTGAGTCAATGTTCTTCTGGCGTGTCTTTGCTAGCATTCTGTGCAGTCTGTTTGTGACGCTTGATAAAAGCTGCTTAGTTGCAGGATCACCCGTCACAATATAGTGCCTTCTAAGACGCCTTTTTTGGTCCAGCAGTGTCCTTGCCTCCGAGGATAGTATGGGCGCCCTTCTATTAGCTGGGAGACCAGATGGACGCTGAGGTGGCGTAGCTTGCTGCGCAGCTTCTGTAATTGTTGTTGTGAGGCAGTCTACGTACGCATCCAGATCGCTGCACGAAATGATCGGGAAGTTGAGCATTGTGTGCGTTTCGATGTACGACTTAAAACTCTCTATGTTTGCATGTGGTGGCAACATTTTGGGGACTCCTTTGAAGATTTGAGCTTCTTCTTCCAACAAAAAGAGCAACGGCAGGTGGTCCGAAGACAGCTCAGTCAACACTCTAACCGTGATCTGTTGCTGTCTGAAGCCCTTTGAAATTCCGAAGTCGATTGCGCTGGGGGTGGCGTTCGCACGATACGGATAGCAGGTGGCCTCTCCAGATGCTACAACATCGATGTTTTCATCGGCCAGGACTGAGCTCAGAATCCGACCTCTGGCACACATTCTGTAGTTGCCCCACAACCTATGTTTGGCATTCCAATCACCTGCTGCAAGGAATTTAGCGCCGAGCTGGGAGAGGAATGGTGTGATGTGTGCTTCTGTCCACCTGAAGGAAGATTGATATATAAAATGATTGATTTATGAGTCACATTTCAAGTTTTCTTTCTGAACTAATAGCTGACACTGCATATATCATAAGCTATAGAAAATATAGAACATATACAGCAATAGATGTATAGATTGATTAATTGATAAAAGGTTGATGTATAAATTGATAGATTTACAAGACATTTTCCAAGCTTTCTTTCAGCACTAACAGCTGGCAACGATTGTATAGGTCAGTAATTGAAATGCCTGAAAGTATGCAATGATCATTTTCATGTTCGTATACGGAATGCGAATTAATTCCATTGACAGTTGAGCAGTTTTACTAATGAAAAGTGATATATACTAGTATATATATATATATATATATATATATATATGTGTATATAGTTGCATATATTCATATACGACATGACACTCAGTCAGTCAGTTAGTTATAATGATTTGCACAGTTGTCAAAAATAATCAGAGTAATAAGTTACATGGTATGAACTTTTTCTTGATTTTTCATTATTCATTATTATTGTTGCTACTGCTGACTCAGCATTTGCAGTAGCTTGATTGTGCGCTGTTTGTCGTCTCTTTGTCTGTTGTGTTCTTGTGCTAGTGCTTGTGCCACTTTAATTAGCACAAGTGACAGGCAAGTCGTAAAAGCAAAAAATGTTGCCTACTTTCAGGCGACCATTAAAAATTAAATGCATATCAAAGAAATAACTGGCGGGCGGCCGGCAGGCAAGCAGCTTAAGCATAGAGCTTAAGGAACTTGAGGATGTGAATATGGATGCGGATGCTGAACCAAAAGCTGAAGACAGACAGCAGCATGATAAAGAAGATGTTAAGAAAGGTAAGTAAAAGACACTAAAATATTACATGCACACATATGCCAAGAGCAGTCTATCTCTCTCTCTCTCTCATACTCTCTGTCTATACGATAATGTTGATGAGTATAAAGATGAACATATACACAGCAGTAGAGATGTTGAGATGTATAGCTGGTCCTAAAGCCGCAAGCTGCATGCTGAAGCAGCAATCAAGCAAAATGAGGTGCATTTTGCAGCAGCAGCAGTTGTCGGTCATAGCATCAAATAATGCCCAAAAAATAATCAGTAAGGCGACAAAATGTTGCATATAATGCGGCTGCTTAGACAGGCTAAGAGAGAGAGAGAGAGAGAGAGAGAGAAGATAAAACCCTTAGGCAGACAACGAGACGAATAGATGGATGGATGGGCTTGACAAGGATGTTGATGTCAGTCTGACATGGCTCTCTGGCTGTGTACCGTTGCATGTCCTTAACGGTCCTGTCGGTCTCACAGTCTCAGTCTCGTGTTAATTATTTTGCTAAAATATCAACAGTAACAACAACAACAAATGCAGCGAAATTTGACAAAATTTGATGTGCGCCCCGAAAACTGAAATGAAAAATCGCAATTTCCGGCGCTCCGATAACCGCCGGCTAAATATATATATATATATATATATATATATATATAGATATAGATATAGATATATATATTTATATTTGTATATTTAGTATTTTTTGTTGTTGTTGTTGTTGTTTTTTTTTTATATATTACTGACAATAAACAAAAAAAAAAGAAGAAAGCAAAACAAACGGACGACAAAACTGACGTAGGCAGGCTTAATGAGTGACGTCTGGTCATATTAGATCCGATGTATGACTGTATATATATATATATATATATTGTAAAATATATATATATATATATATATATATATATATATACTTGTGTATGTGTTGCTGAGTTATGGCACATTAAACTTTAGCCACAGCAACAGCAGCAGCAGTGAGAGTATGTTTTTTTTTAGGGTGTTTCATTTAAGCGCCTGCTGCTGCTGCTGCCTCTGCTGCTGCTACTTCTGCTCCTACTTCTCCTTCATTATGCTGCTGCTGCTGCTTCTTCATGTTCTTCTTATTCTTGTCATTTCCATTATTCATGTGACCGACGCCTGATGACGTTGTAGTTTTATTTTAAGGCCCACAAAATGTTCATAAAAATCCAACTGACAAGTGCAATACACTGGCGTATAGGGGGCGTGACATGGGTATGAATGTGGGCGTGAGTGTGGACAGTTATACAATATCAACAATAAATACACTATAAATTCGTAGTTTGAGCTGAATTTTAATCTAGTCAAATTTCAAACAATTTGTTTTTTTTTTTCAATTTTTATTTTATTTTCAAATATTCTGTTTTTGTTTTATTTTTTTTTTATTTCTTTTCTAATTTTTTTATAAATTTAAAATTTTTTAATAGTTATTTTATTTTTTATTTTATTTATAATACTTATTTTCTATTAATTGTTTTAGCTTTATTTAATTAGTTTATTTTTTATTTCGTATTTATTTTTATTTTTTTATTTCTTTTATTTATATTTTACATTTATTATATATATATATATTTATATTTATTTATTAATTTTATTTATTTTTTTTTGCTCTTTTAGCATTTTTTTTTTAATAAATTAATTTTTTATATTATATTTATTTATTTCTTATTTACTTTTCGGTTTTTTTTGCATTATTATTTTTTAATTAAATTATTTTTTGTACATATATTTTTATTTAAATATTTTTGTTTTCTTAATTATTTGACGATATTTTATTGCTTTTTTTATTGGAATAGAATTTTTTTTATTTATAATTAAATTTTTCTTTAATTTTTTATTTATGTAAGTGGAAAGTGTATTGTAAAATTTGTTATTTGAACATGTTACGCGTGGCATGCCACAATTTCTTGTTGCATTTTACGTTCTTGCAACGCTTTTGATGGCTTTTTTCGGGGCGTCTCGTGTGCTACTACTGCTGCTGTGGCTGCGAATGTCAATGATGAAGCTGATGCGGATATTGCTGCTACTGCTGCTGCTGCTGTTGCTGCTGTTGCTGCTACTATTGCTGATGTTGATGTTGATGACAGTGCGGTGGTTGTCGCGATGAAGTTGTCGTTCATGACGCTGTCACATAATGATGAACATAATGAGCAACGTTAATGATCAAGATCATGATGATTATAATGATAATGAAGAAGCTGATGTGATGATGAAACTGTTGATGATGATGAGATGAGGGACATGGCCAAAGCTCGTTAACTTGACTTGAAAGTCAAGTTGTTTGACAATCTGTTTGAAAGAGCGAGATCGACTCTTTGCTTTTGTGTGTGTGTGTGTGTGTGAGAGAGAGAGAGAAAGAGAGAGGAAAAAGTGTTGTAAATTGCATTTAGTGTCGAGTGAAGTCATTGGTGATTTGTTATAGCTGCCAGGCAAAGGTCAGTTCCAGGCCTCGTCAAGCTGCAGCACAGCATCAACATGAACAAGAAGATAAAGTTGTTGCAGCAGCAGCAGCAGCTTTAGTTGAAGCTGTTGCTGCAACTATAGTTCTCGCTGCTAGCTGCTAGCTGCTAGCTAGTCTTCAGGCACATTGATGAAATGCCAAAAGCCAGAATCGAGCACAATCGAGGCTCAGCAGATATGGACGTCAATACATACACACAGACAGAGATAGAGGCACACATATGCAAATCGGGGGCGCAACCAAGTGCCAACTGTCATCCAACTGTTCACCAGACCAATAACAAAAAAAAAAAAAAAAAAAAATCTCGGCAAGTAATATTATTCTCTTCGATAACACTGACGATTTCATACTCTCGCAAAATTTCAATTTTCCGCTAATAGATCCTATGGCAGCTATATGATACAGTTGTCCGACTACTATACTTAATTCGTGTAAGTTTTCGAAAATCTGAAAATCCAAAAAAACAATAAAGTTTTTGATACAAAAACTTATTTTCCATCAAAATTTCCTGTGGCTATATATTTCCTATATGATATTGTTGTCCGAATTTTTACAAAATTTGTCCAACAAGTATTTGTAATTACTATCTATAAATCTTCTAAATTATCACAGGATAATTTAACAAACAATAAAGTATCCCATACAAAAATACAATTTTTAACCTATTGGTTCTATGACAAATTTATGATATAGTTGTCCGATTGGAAACAAACTTGGTGAAAATTGGTAAATCGCTACTGAATCAAATTCCTGTGCGTTTCAATCGAAAATCTAAAGAAACAAAAAAAACTTTCTCAAATAAAAATTGAATTTTCGACCAATAGTTCCTGTACCACCAATATAACTTAGAGTTCCAATGCCGCTCTTTTCGATATATATGCAATAAGCATAATCTAGGCCAAGTTTTTACACTCATCTGCAGCTCAATAACATATATACTATATATGTATATTTACAACTTATGGAACTTTTTCACGCCTACTGCTAAGCATGATAAATTCCATGCCAAAATTTAAGGACTTCGGCAAGTGTATTAAAAAAAAAAAAAATCTGAATTGTTCACAAATTTTATACAAAACGCTATAAAAAAAAAAGAAAAGAAATCTGAAAAAAAAAATTCCGAGGACTCCGTAGGGATTATTGTTAAGGTCTCCATCGATGCTTAGGTTCCATTCAAGGCCTAAAGATGTTGCGGATATGCTAAAATAACGCGCCAGTCATAAACTAAAGACTTTGTTTACAAATTAAATGCAACATGCGACATGCAGCAACAGCGACAGCAACATCTTCATCCAATGCAGCAGTACGAGGACAACAGCAGCAGCAGCAGCAGAGATATGCGCACAGAGATACACAAGACACATAGCGACAGCGAGCTAGAAAAAGCGAAGGCAAAGCAGAGACAAAACAGAGGCAAAGGAGTTGGAGAAATGGAGACACAGGGACTAAGATCTCATAGACTGAGACTCCAATATGCTATACGCCTAAGCTGCAGCTATACGCCTCACGCCTCACTCTGTCGACTCTCCCCTAAGCCTTCTTCTTCCATTCACTCCTCAATCCCCACTCCCTCTCTCTCTCTCTCTCTCTCTCTCTCTCTCTCTCACTACGTCTCTAACTTTACTCTGCAGCCTACTTATGAATGCGCGCTCTTGGCCAGCGTTGCCTTGGCTATGCAGCAGGACGGACCTTAAACTTAAAGTTGGACTAGAGCTCGCCTCCTGGCGCTTGGGTGTGATGTGTCTGTATCTTGCTGTTGCTGCTTTTCTTGCTGTTATTGTTGTTGTGGCTCATGCCCCATGTACTTTATGCCCACGGTATGCAAAGCAGGGCGGCCGCTCGCACTGCCAGCTTCAGCTCTAGCTACATGTGTTTTACATGAATTTTAAATGATATGTTAAATAAAATGCGCAGCTAAACAGCCGACGGGCCCGACGAACGACTGCGACGGCGATGAATGCGTGGACAACACGCAGTAAACCGCCAAATGGTCAACATTTTGTGCTGCTCATCGAGAGTATGAACGGTAACGGAGGTAAAGTAAAGTAGTGGCGGTGGTGGTGGTGGTGATGGTGATGGTGACGGTGGGGTAAGCTAGCATAGCACTAGCCAAAAGCATATAAAACTCTGCAGCAAGTGTGAAAGAGAGCACAATATTGTACAGTGGGCAAAGAGGAGCAAAAACTTTCAAAATAAATTCGATTTCTTGCTCTCTCTGTATCTTTCTCCTTCTCTCATTTTACTCTATTTTCATCTCTATATCTGTCCCCTACTTCAATTCTCTCTCTCTCTCTCTCTCTCTCTCTCTCTCTTCTTCTCCCTTCTTTTTCTCACTCCTAGTTTTTCTGTCTTTCTCACCTAATATTAAATTCCATATTATATTATTCTATAACAATATTATTCTACTTTTACCTATGTATGTATATTTATATTCACTATTCTCTGTCTCTCTCCCGTGTGCTTTATTTATCTCTAATTTTCTTTTCTTTCTACATTCTTTCTTCTTGTATCTCGTTCTCCAGTTCATGCTCACCATCTTTTTTTTTATGGTATTTTCGTTTTTCAAAATATTATTATACAATTCTTTTTTCTCATTATCTTCATCTCTTTCTGTCTCTCACTCTCTCACTCCTTCTCTCTGTCATTCACTTTCTGTTCATTTTTCTTTCTTCTCCTATATGTTCTCCACTTTCAAAATATTATTCAACTTATTTCTCTTACTATATGTTCATCTATTCATCTCTTTCTTTCTAATCCTTTTGCTTCTTCCTTCTGTACGTTCTCTCTCTCTCTCTCTCTCTCTCTGCTCTTTCAAATAATATTCAAGATTTTATCCTCACTATATCTTCGTCTTTCTCTCTATGTTTTTACCTCTCCCCTAATAATTCATTACTTTCCAACATATTTCTATCTCTATCTCTCTTTCTCTTTCTCTTTCTCTTTCTCTTTCTCTTTCTCTTTCTCTTTCTCTCTCTCTCTCTTTCTCTTTCTCTTTCTCTTTCTCTTTCTCTTTCTCTTTCTCTTTCTCTTTCTCTTTCTCTTTCTCTTTCTCTTTCTCTTTCTCTTTCTCTTTCTCTTTCTCTTTCTCTTTCTCTTTCTCTTTCTCTTTCTCTTTCTCTCTCTCTCTCTCTCTCTTTTTCTATCTATCTCTCTTCATTTCAGCTTCTTCTCACTTCACTTTTCACTTGCTTTCTGTCTGCATTTCTTTGCATTTCTTCACCATTTATTTTCAACACATTTTCATTAGATGTGAAACCACTATGCACGCTGTTCACTGTTGAACGTCTGTGTGTGTGTGTGTGTGTTGAAGTGCTGCTTGCAGTGGCGCATCTAAAACTATGCAAAGTTTATGCGAATCGAAAATATTCGCGCTGTGCACATGCGCAAATGCGCGCATGCGCTGCTGCTATTGTTGTTGCTGTTGTTGTTGCAACTTGCAACCGTTGCGGCAAGCAATGCAATTGTTCAGATACATTTATATCTTAAATGCAGACAAAACTGGGCAAAGCTGCTGCTGTTGCGGCATGCGGTATGTGGCATGTGGCATGTGGCATGCGGCATGCTGCACCCGCTGGCTGCAGTTTACCAGTTACAGTTGCAGTTGCATTTTGTAGGAGTTCAAGTGCAAGTTGCAAGTTACAAGTCGCAACTCGCTCGCTTGCCACAGCTTAACGTTGCCTAAAACTATTTTTTTTTCTTTTACTTCTTTTTTTTTTTTTGTTTCTATTTTTCTTTTCTCTCTGTTTTTTTTTTTTTGTTTTTTTTTGTTATTTTTGGCCGCTGCCTGATGCTATCAATTCAAAGTCAAATGGGGGGACAACAAAACAAATCGGCGCTGCATCTATAATAAGCCAGGGCCAGGGCCACTGCAGCATCCCGTGGCAATAGTCACTGTTACTCGCCACCAACTTGCAACTTGCAACTTGCAACGTTTGGCCATATGGCTTTCGGGCCTCTTCTTCTGTTGCTGTTATTGTTGTTATTATTGTTGTTATTGCAGCACGACGCTTGACCAGGGACACCCACCTACACACACATACACACACACACACACACACACACGCAATATTGTTTCAGTTGCCTGAAGCAAATCATTTTGCTCAGTTTCAAGTCCAATGCTTGAAATCCAAAGTCCAAATGCAAGTCTCTTTGTCTCTCTCGCACACTCGCTGCTGCAAAATTGAATCTTTGCTGCAATTGCCATAAATGTCTTTATTATGAAAGTCAAGTGCTAATTTTGCTGTCTCCCTCTCTCACTCCCTCTCTCTCGCTCTCGCTCTGTCTCTATCTCTATATCTCTCTGTCAACTTATTTGCTTTCTGCTTACATTCTTTTTATGTGAATTTCATAGTGTTTATTGTCAACTATTCTTTACACTCATTCGCACTCTCGACATCTCTCTCTCTCTATCTTTTTCTCATTTGATTCCCCGTTTTCGTTTGCTTTTCTATTTTTCTCAGCTTGCTCTACCTGGTCTCTCTCACTCTCTCTCTCTCTCTCTCTCTCTCTCTGTCTCTTTGTCAATCCTTCACAATTTCCCTTCCCTTCACAATCTACATTTTCTTTTTTTCCTTTCTCTTTACTTCTGTTTAATTATTATTATCTATTATCTATTATCTATTATCTATTATCTATTATCTATTATTTATTATTTATTATTTATTATTTATTATTTATTATTTATTATTTATTATTTATTATTTATTATTTATTATTTATTATTTATTATTTATTATTTATTATTATTTATTTATTATTTATTTATTATTTATTTATTATTTATTTATTTATTATTTATTTATTATTTATTTATTATTTATTTATTATTTATTTATTATTTATTTATTATTTATTTATTATTTATTTATTATTTATTTATTATTTATTTATTATTTATTTATTATTTATTTATTATTTATTTATTATTTATTTATTATTTATTTATTATTTATTTATTATTTATTTATTATTTATTTATTATTTATTTATTATTTATTTATTATTTATTTATTATTTATTTATTATTTATTTATTATTTATTTATTATTTATTTATTATTTATTTATTATTTATTTATTATTTATTTATTATTTATTTATTATTTATTTATTATTTATTTATTATTTATTTATTATTTATTTATTATTTATTTATTATTTACTTATTATTTATTTATTATTTATTTATTATTTATTTATTATTTATTTATTATTTATTTATTATTTATTTATTATTTATTTATTATTTATTTATTATTTATTTATTATTTATTTATTATTTATTTATTATTTATTTATTATTTATTTATTATTTATTTATTATTTATTTATTATTTATTTATTATTTATTTATTATTTATTTATTATTTATTTATTATTTATTTATTATTTATTTATTATTTATTTATTATTTATTTATTATTTATTTATTATTTATTTATTATTTACTTATTATTTATTTATTATTTATTTATTATTTATTTATTATTTATTTATTATTTATTTATTATTTATTTATTATTTATTTATTATTTATTTATTATTTATTTATTATTTATTTATTATTTATTTATTATTTATTTATTATTTATTTATTATTTATTTATTATTTATTTATTATTTATTTATTATTTATTTATTATTTATTTATTATTTATTTATTATTTATTTATTATTTATTTATTATTTATTTATTATTTATTTATTATTTATTTATTATTTATTTATTATTTATTTATTATTTATTTATTATTTATTTATTATTTATTTATTATTTATTTATTATTTATTTATTATTTATTTATTATTTATTTATTATTTATTTATTATTTATTTATTATTTATTTATTATTTATTTATTATTTATTTATTATTTATTTATTATTTATTTATTATTTATTTATTATTTATTTATTATTTATTTATTATTTATTTATTATTTATTTATTATTTATTTATTATTTATTTATTATTTATTTATTATTTATTTATTATTTATTTATTATTTATTTATTATTTATTTATTATTTATTTATTATTTATTTATTATTTATTTATTATTTATTTATTATTTATTATTATTTATTATTTATATGCTGTTGAAAAACTTCAAGTGGAAACTATCGTTCAGCTGTTTATTCAGCTAAACTATCGATAACAAACTGCAAGTATTAATCGAAAATGAATTTCTTTTTTATTTTGCAAGTAAAAACTTGAAAACGGTAACGTTTTTATATATGCAACGTGTAAAATGTGAATTAAGTTGAGCTCAAAAAAATAAAAAAAAAATATTTGTGGCATGAGTAGCAAATATGTGCAACAGGCAATGTGGCAATGAGGCAATGAGAAATATGAACGATTTGTACAATTTACAAGATTAACGATTCGTTCGCTCAAGTTTGCAACGATCATTGTGCTGCTGCATCCCATTGGCTGCAATAACTGTGCCAAAGTGCAAAATGCGCAACACCCACAAAACAAAAAGCAGCAGCAGCAACAAAACAACTGCAGCAAAACCTTAAATTGAGCTTGCAAGGCAACAATTTCTATAAACACAGAGCTCTTGCCACAATCAACTGGCGCAGACGTCGGCACAGACACAAGTAATAGATGAAGAAACACAAAGAAAAAAAGTAAAAGAAAAAGAAAAAGGATCCGAAAACATCATTGAAACACCCAAATTTGCAATTTTCGAGTTAGCCCGCGACTCAATACCGCGATACTCCAAACAAAAAAAAAAAAAAACAAAAAAAAACAAAAAAACCAAAAAACTTCAACTTAAGAAACCTCACACTCAGCAGGAGTCGGAGTCATAGTCGGAGGGAGTTCGACTCCGACACCGACTCAAAGTCTGATATGCAGCGTCTCTCAGCGTTAGTTTCACAAATTGTGGGCGAGAATAAATTATAGACTAGTAGTAGTAACTAAACAGACGGCAAAACTTTATGCAAATACACTGAGCGAAAAGCAAGTGGCGTAAATTTAAAAAAAAAATAAATAAATAAATAAAAAGAAAATAAATAAATAAAAAATCAATAATAATAATTCAAAAAAAATTCTAAAAAAATGCATTATAATTATTAATAATAACTAATTAATAATAAGTATTATAAATTATAACATTAATATATTATAAATTTAAAAAAAATTATCAATAATAATAATTATAAAAAATTAATTATAATTATTAATAATTATAAATAATAAATTCAATTAATTAATAAATAATGTATAATAATTATTATAAATTATAACATAATATATTATAAATATAAAAAATAATCAATAATAATGAATAAAAATAACTGTACAAAAATAAAATTAAATATAATTATAAATAATTTATTTTGAATTATAAACAATTAATTAATAATAATTATAATTTATAATATAAATATAATAATAATAATTATATTTTTTTTTATTTAAATTGAAAATTCATTTTACGCATTAAAGCAACATTTTTTCTTACCGTGCATGAATTCGAAATATTTTTTTTTTTTTTTATTTTTTGCGGCGAAGGCATCTTCCTTAGTTCAGCAGCGTCGCTATATCTGCGGCTGTAGCTGTGACTGTCGCTGTCTTTGTTTGGCGTCGTCTCTTTAGCACTTAACACGTCAACACACAACTCGTCAGTTACTGCTGCTGGTGCTGGTGCTTAGCTTAGTTCCCAGCGAAGTTGAAATCAATGTAACGGGCATTTCGAGGACACGGGAATTGTATATCGCGAATTTGGGAAATGAAAACAATCTTGCGGTATTTTTATGTTAGTGCTGTTGTTCTTGTTGTTTTTGTATTTTGCTTGTTGCTTTTCACTGACATGATTATCTGCTGCTGCTGCTGCTGCTGCTTGCCGCTGGATGTGTGCGCATGTGAATTACATGCAAGCACACACACACACACACACACACACACACACATATATATATATATATATATATCTATATATATATACGTATATATAAAGCAGCATAGATATTTTGCCAGATATTGCATTAAACATGATTGGCTCGCTCCGCCGCCGCACCTTTCCATTCGGTTCCGTCTATTTCACATCCTAGCGATTATTATCTATTTTGGCAGAAATCGATCGTGATCGATTTAGGACCAGGAGGACGCACGCTTCACTTCCAATGCAAAAGGTTAAGTGGCAAAAAAGAAAATACCTCAAAAATAAAACACAAAAAAAAAAAAAAAAAAAAATGTCCAGTTTGCCGGCAGCATGCGTGCTCTCTCTCTCTCTTTCTCTCTCTCTCTTACAGACACAAAAACATATTGCGCTTTTATTCATGTTATATCGTCTTTATTTACCGCATTCATTCACATCCGCAGAGTTGTTAATGTGGCAACAGCAACAACAACAACAGTAACAAGCAATAGTCAAAGCTTGTGGCCACAGGCTGCACACGAATTTGTTTTTACAAGTATTTTATTTTTAGTTTTTTTTTTTTGGGCGCGGTAGTTTTAGTTGAAGAAGACTACATACATATGTATGTATGTATGTATGTATGTAATGTGCTCAAATGAGCTGTTAACTTAACAGACTTTGACTATCGATAGACATGTTATCGTTTGGACTAACAGCTGGTGCGTAGGAATCGAACATTTTAGCACTGTGGAACAAAACATAGTTGACTATGACAAATTCTTCATATACTAGATTATTTATTTAAAGCGTAGGGACGGACACTGATTTTCTCCCATTAGTATTTATTAATTCATAAAATATATAAAATATTTCACTTGTTTTTTATGTCTAATTCCTTCTTTTTTTTTTTTTTTTGTTTGTGAACAAACAAACAATAAAATACGCACACTAACAAAAAAGACGTAAAAATAATAAAAAAAAAAATATATAAATATATAGAGAGAGAGAGAGAGAGCCAAAACTGGAAAAAAAAAATAGAAAACAAAGTAACGTTATATTAACATTTCTTGTCTCGTTCGGAAGTCATTGACGTTTTTTTTTTTTTTTTTTTTGACAAATCAAAACTAGAAAGAAAAAAAAACGTGTTTTCTTTTTTGTTATTAGTAAAAATTAATAAATATGGATGATAAAACATATTACGAGGAACAGCCAGGAAAGAAATTCGATCGATGTTTAGCAAATGGAATTGTTAAGGGCGGCGGTGGCTTTGTCATTGGCGCCGTTATATCTCTATTATTTCTGCGTCGTCGAATGTGGCCGATATTGCTCGGCACTGGATTTGGCATTGGTGTCGCCTATAAAACATGTGAAAAGGATTTGGAAGCATATAAATAATAACTCAAAAATTTTCTTCAAAATTTGCTATCTCTATATAGACAAGTATCATCATCATCATCATCATCATCATCATCATCATCATCAGAAGAAGAAGAAGAAGAAAATCAATTACAGAGAAAAGAGAATGTGTGTGAGAGAGAGATAGAGATAGACGCATTAAATGTTAAATTAAATGAAAATTCATATTATTATTATAAGTTTTTTTTTTTTTTTGGCGCTAATAAACAAAATACAAATTAAGAAATTGATGAACTCCAGATTGAAAGTAGAAGAAGAACAAGAGAAAAATGAAGAAGAAGAAGTAGAAAAAGAAAATGAAAAACTAAACAATCAAGAGATGATCAATTAAACATTCAACGTAATACTATTACACGGAGAAGAGAATATTGAAGAACAAGAAAGAAAGAAATCAAACGAAATTATTGTGGGATACGAAGAATTCGAAGAGTTTGATGTTTGATATAACAGTTATATGTATATGTACATTCTTTTAGATATCTTTGGATATCTGTATCTTTATATATACATGATACTATATCCGAACGCGTAGATTATTGCCTTAATTTTTAACTTGAATGTTGTTGGTGTTGTTTTTGTACCATTTTCGGTTTTCGGTTTTTGTTTTTTTTTTTTTTTTTTTGTTGCATTGTTGAATTCATTCGTTGCATTCGTTGGACTCCCAATTAAAATTCAATAAAAATACATGCGATTCCAACGAAAATTCTCGATTCTCGATTCACCATCTTCTCTCTCTCTCTCTCTCTCTGTCTCTCGATACTTCATATACTTGGACTGTTTTCGAGTCTTCGACGCTTATCACAAAATGGGAAATCTTCAAATCGGGGCATGACTAGAAGCAATCAGTACGAGTTCCATGTAAAACAGTATCTTGCCAAGATCCACACTGTGCGAATGGGACAGAAACAGTGGCAGTGAGTGAGAGCAATACACATTGAAGTTATAGAAAGAAACGAGAGAGAGAGAGAGAGAGAGAGAGAGAATATCAAGTTAAAAATGTTTTTGCCGGGTCAGCAGCAAAAGTCAAGTGCAGCGTTGCGAGTTGTTGTTGCAAGCAGTCGAGAAGCTCACGTTTTGAGTTGGGGCAGTGCAGCGCAGCAGTAGCTGTAGTCCAAGTTCTTGGACTTATGTTGCATGCAACCTGGTGCTGCCGTTGCTCGTTTGCCCGTCACATAATCTGCTCCAAATCAAAATTGCTTATTAAACGTGGAGAGCGTCGAGTTGTTGGTGCTTCAGTTGCAAGTTGCTAGCTGCTAGTTGCAAGTTGCAAGTTGCTAGCTGTTACTGCTGTTACTGCTTCACGCCCCCTACGTCATGTATTGGATTGTGGGCGCCTGCAGCTGGCAAACTAACTGACTGACTGAGTCAGGGGGTGGAGATGAAGCAGAAGTATCTAAAGAATCTTTCTCTCTCTCTCTCGCTCTCTCTCTCTTTCCGTCTCACTAGCTTTTTCTCACTCTCTCTGTGTATATATGTTGTGCACTTGCGTAGCATCCAAAACGAATCTGTCGCCGTAACATCGCAGCACTTGGCTTTGCTGCCGAATTCTGTTGTGTGCGCATATGAGGAAGCGAGACTGGGAGATGGGAATGGGAATGGGAAGAAATCACGATTGACTACGGTTTGGGGGCTCAATAAGCTGCAACATCTTGATATGCGATGCGGCGCTACAGGCAGCACATTGATCGACGACGATGACGATGACGATGACGATGGCTGCAAAGTCGACGATGTGCAAAGCTGCCAATGAACCGATACCAGAGCCGCTGCTAGCTACTCCTCAATATTACTATCTCTATCTCTCTCTCTCTCTCTCTCACTTGCTCGCTTGCTTGTTGTTATGCTTGCCCTTTGAACCTATACATACATATATTATAATTGCAGCCAAAAACAAAAAAAAAAAATAAAACAGGCCAATACCTTGGTCAGCACTTAATCCACGCCAGATTCGATGGCCAATACTGATTGTTAGTTGCTGCTGCTGATGCTGCTGCTGCTGCTGCTGCTGCTGCTGCTGCTTGCATTCGATGCGCTGCCACTGTCGCTGCCATATCAGAAACTATGCATCGCCATCAACATTTTGGGTTTCGGATACGGATTAAATTTGCTATCAGCTTTCAAAAAATGTTTTTTTTTCGTATGCAATCTGTTTTCCACTTTCCAGGAAGCTGAGCTGCTGCTTGCCACAGATTTGCAAACTTGTCGCATTAGCACCAAATTGTGTAGCTAGAAAATGTAATATGATTTTTAATCAGCGATTAATGCGTTATTTATGCACCAAATATTATGAATATCATACACTGAATTTCGATTCGAACAATTTGTTACATTTATTGGCAGCTTAACTTCAATTTTACAGCGACTAGCAACATTTATGTACATATGTTTATGTATGTACATATTTATGACATGACAATAATTGAACTGCGCAATAATTAACTTACGCAATTTCTTTGCTCTGCATATATTATATATGTATGTATGTAAGAGTGATGCAACATGTGTTTGTTTTTGCATGTCTTATAATGTGGTCTCATTCTTACGCTTGAGCCAAATGCTCAAATGCTCAAATGCTGCGCATTATTGCTCATTTTGCGTTCCTCCCCTTAACACGAATCATTCTCATTGCATACTCATCAACTCTCACGAGACGTAAGGTAAACTGCAAACGATCTTGACAAAACAAAAAAAAAAAAGCGCAAGCAGCAACAACAAGAACAACAACTATAGAAAAATGGAAAGGTTCCCAAGAAAATTTAGATCAATTTTCCTAATTTACTTGAGCGCTGCGATTGCGTGTCGTGGCGTGAAAAACGGCACTTGAAAATTCCTATAGCGATCCAAAAGGAATTGCGCGCACACAACATGCAGGTGAGAATGGGATAGATAGATGCAAAAGCGAGAACGCGAATCAATGTATATAATAGACGAAAAGAGAGTGTTGAAGAAGAAGAAGAATACGATGAACAAAACCAAAAAAAAAAAAAACCAAAAACGAAAAAGAAAAAGAAAAAAAAAAAGTAGAAAAAAAAAATAAATCACGACTCAAGTTTCGAAAGCGCGAAACTGTTACCAAAGCACTTAAACTTAAATTGGCCAGCGACGACGACTAAGGTAACATAGTAAACTGAGCTAACAACAACAATAACAAACAAGAAGAAGAAGAAGAAGACGCGAGATCCGCAACGTTCACAGATTCAAAACTGAACCGCAATGAACTGAACTGCTGCCTGCACTATGAGCTAAAGCTAAAGCTAAAGCAAAGAAAGAGACAGACAGCTGCTGAGACTGAGACTGAGGCTGAGGCTGAAGCAGAGACTAAACTGAGAAGGCAGCGGCAACTGCTTTAAGAGTTTTGAGTTGAAGGCAAAAGGCTAAATTAGAAATAGTGTAGATAGATACGCCAATAGAATTTATAGCGACTGCGCGTAGCCTGCGTTGCATCGCGTCGCGTCGTTTCGTCGTCTCATGATCTTATACAATAAAATCCATACAATCCACACCCGCATCGCTCTTTTTCTCTCTTTCACACACACACACACACACACATACAGATTTGTGCTCTCATCTTCGTTTGCCGCTGCCAGTGCAGGTTAATTTTGGGCACGACGCGCAGCCCAATGATGACGATGATGATGGCAACGCACGAAGCGGACAGCGCAGTGTAGCCCGAATAGTGAAGGCGACTGCGCTTTTGGACATGTCCAACGTGCACGGTCGTCTGTAAGCTTAAGTTTAATGGAACCAATTGAAGATATTTTGTGGCCAAGTGATAAAGTTGTATGCGCAGTTGAGTTGCTTCAGTTACTGTTGCCATCGCCGTTGCCGTTGCCGTTGCCGTTGCTCTCCATTGCCTGCTTACGCTGCTTAACCGTACACGTTCGATATCTTGCGCTTTACTTACAGTGGGTGCAAGCAGGAAGCGTTCTGCTTGTTTTTTTTTTCTTTCTTTTTTATACTCTTGCAAGAGTTTATTTATTTTGAAGAGCAGTTGGTAAAGCTAAGATATATAAAAAAAACTCAATAAAAACTTGTCTGGATATTTCTCATTACTCTAAGAACTGAAGAAATAGAACTGATTAAGCCAGATCGGAGCACTATATCACATAGCTACTGCAGGCAAAAATCGAATATGACAATTATTTGGTTTTTTTTTTACATGCTGAAAACTTATAGAATTGTATATATTATAATATATATCGCCAGATTAGATCAGATTAATATATCATACAAATAATTTGGAAAACAATTTGTAGCGTATAAAATCAACGACGTATAGCCGAAAATAATTTTGGTTTTTTTTTCATTTTGGTTTTCATCAATTGCTAAGAATTCGAGAACTTTAGAACTTTTGGGGAACTGCTGAGTTCAACGATTGCGACGCTTTCACAAGCCCATTAAATGATGCGTAGGCTTAAACGTGATCCTCATACGTTTTGGCATGCTCCAGGGAGCCAACAAATCTTACAATATATAAAGAGATGCAACATACAAATAGCCTGAGGAGGGCGGGAGCCCAGGTAGGCAAAAAGACAGCAGACAGACAAGAAGAGAGGTAGAGAGAGAGAAACGAGTCGGACTGACAGTCATACGGACAGAGAGACATAGAGGTAGAGCGTCAGACAAGGTAGAGAGAGACAATAATAGAGAGAGAGAGAGAGAGAAAGCAATAGACAGACAGACAGAGAGAGAGAGAGAGAGAGAGCGAGCGACAGAGGCAGATACACTGAGAAAAGAGATGAAAAGCGACTGTCAAGCTGACTCTTACTGCAGTAGGATAAACCGACAGACTGAAAGACAGATAGACAGCAATGCAAACGTAACACAACAAAGTGTCATCTTTGTCATGTTGCATGTAACAAAAAATTATAGCTGCCAATTATACATGCAACAAATTGCCGATAATCAATTTACCTAAACATTAGAAATGTAATATTAAATCTGTTCGAATTTGCCAAAGTAATTTTACTATCGAACTTATTGAATCGAAAGTTATCGATAATTAATGAAATTAAATAAATATTTGCCATACGTCATGTGGTGGCAATTGTGAATTTGAGTTCATTTTGATTTTTGCACTTTCTGCATCGTTTAACATTGCAAAATGCCTGTGAACTGACCTTACGCAAAGGCCATTTTGTATGGCGACGCGTCGGTGCTCGCTGCTTTGCTGTTTTGCTCTGCCCGCTGCTCACTGCTCGCTGCTCGCTGGCAATGTCGACGTTGCTGACGCTTCCGCTGCTGTCGCCAATCAATCAAACGGACGTCGACGTCTTTTGTTGTGGTTGTGGCTTTTGCTGCTGTAATTGTTGTTGTTGTTGTTGTTGTTGCTGTTGCTGTTGCTGTTTCTGCGGCCTTTATTTATTTTGGCTCATTTTTACGCTTTATGCACTGCGCACTGCGCCGCAATTTGCTGATTTTCCACTTCTTCTCTATCTCTCTTTCTTTTTATTTTTTGCTCATTGTCTGGCAAAATCGTCTTCGCCCAACGTCTTCGTTTTACGTCATCTGCAGCTGCGACGCTGACGCTGACGCTGACGTCGATGTCGACGTCGTCAGGTATATTGTTGCCTTGCGCTCTCTGCGTTGCACGCTCTGCGCTTTGTGTGCTGTGTGTGTTGGCCATTAAATTTGATACTCACTTATTTGGCCAATAAAATTAACCTACCTCAACTTGTTTGAGCCCAGTGCCAGGGCCATGGCCAGGGCCAACTCTTGGGTTCAGCTCAGTTTAATGTGTGTCGTCATTTAACTGGCTCTTAACATGTGTGTGTGTGTGTGTGTCTGTGTGTGTGTGTGTGCGCGCTCGTTACTTTAGGCTATCTCTTTATCTCTCTCTCACTCTCTCTCTCTCTCTTTTCTCTCTTAGTCTCTTGGGCTTTAGTTTTGGCTACGCCTAATTAACGCAGCGCTTTATGTACATACATATATAAAACATAAGCAAAACAATGTTGAAATACTAAACAGTTCTTCAGATCGATACTTACAAAATTATTATAATTATTTATTTTTTTTCATTCAATTTTTCGACAATTTTTCGCAGGTCGAAAACTCTGTTAATTACAGAAATATGATAGGTCGTTCACACTGTTAATTACATAACTCTGTTAACTACAGAAAACTGTTATATTGTATATACTTTTAACTACATAAATGTGTTAACTTTTCAGTTATGTTAAATACGCTACTCTGTTAACTAAATACGAGTACACTGTTACTTAATGCTCTGTGTTAGCTGCTACAATCTGTTAACTTCTGTACTCTGCTAACTTTCGCACTCTGTTATCTTTTTAGTTGCGATAGCTTTTATTCTCTGTTAACTGTTCAGTTATTTTAACTCTTACACTCTGTTAACATTTACTTATATATTCTGCTATGATTTGCAGACTTCTGTTAATCACTAAACTCTGTTATTTATTGCACTCTGATAACTTCAGCAGTCTGTTAACTCCTATTAACTTTTAATTATTGCAATCTGTTAACTCTATTAAGCTATGTTAACTACTGTAGGTTATTAATGCGAATACTCTGTAGACTCTTGAGCGCTGTAAATGCTTAAATTCTGTTAGCTACTGTACGCTGTTAACGTTTGCATACTATTAAAGAACTTTTGCTTTTAAAAATTTTGCACGCTGTTAATTACATTTACACTCTGTTGAGTTCAATGTTAAGTGTTGTATGTCTATAGTCTATAGTATCTGTTAACATTTGAGTTCTGTTATTTTTTACTCTGTTAACTTTCGTACTCACTTGTTTGTAGAGTGTTAGCATTGTGATAACAGACGTTAACAGAGTTGCGATTTTTGATGAAATTTCAAGCTTAATTTCAATTGAACTTGAAGATTTAAGCTTAATTTAAACAAAGCTACAGTGTCAGGCATTAGAACGATGCAACAATTGCAACAATAATTGAGAGACGAGCATGTGTGGCAGTGCATGGCATGCAACACTTCTTGCCGTTGACTATCACAGAGTTATCAGCGGCATAAGAAGTGAAAGAGAAAGACAGGACACAGATAGCGAAAGAAACAGAGAGAAAGAGAGAGAGAGAGAGAGAGAGACATGTGGGGTGGCAAGTGGAACGTGAACATGTATCTGGTAAGTGGCGTAGGGATTGTCACCTTGCTACCCAGATAACATGATGACCGGTAGCTTTGGCAGCTATGTATGTATGTACTGAAACTTGCAACGGGCAGTGGGCAGTCGACCCGTGGGCCGTGCCCACAGCGACAGTTTGCGACAATTGGTGGCGACTATAAAAGGTGCGACAATTTAGACGTCGACGCTGTCGTCGGTGCGCCTTGTCGACGTCACTCGACAATGGGCACTGCACTGCACTGCACTGCTTGCATCGTGGTGGGGCATGCAACAGTACAACGCGAAACCAATTAAAGAGTCGATCGATGCCGATGCTTGACACTTGCCTAGTGGCCAAAGGGTAACGTAGGACGATTGGATGTGTGAGAGGAGAGTGGAGTAGAGGGAGAGAGGAAGGGCTACGATGTTGTTTTGCGATCGGTTGACTGCGTCTGGCCCAATTTGGTGGCGACAAGCAACAAAGAGAGCGACAGAGAAAGAAAGAGATAACACAAGGCATGACCATGAGCATGTTCATTGCCAATCTCATTGCACGCTGCTCACTGCTTGCTGTTCCCATCTCATGCCACTTCCCTTGCCTCAATCCTATTGCCATTCCCTTTGCCACATTCACATTCCCATTCGCCAATTCTTCCGTTTCCATTTCCATTTCCCATTCTCATTCCCATTGAGTCGATTGTGCGAGTGTCCATTGTCACTTGTTGCAATAAATTGAAATTGACCAAAAGCGTGCGCTGTTCACCTTCTTACTGCTCTTCTCTTCTCTTGCCACATGCGGCGTGCGACGTGCGACGTGCGGCATACAGCTTGTGTTGCAAGTGTATTTTGAGATCGGAGACACAAGTCGAACACACAGCACCGATGTCTCGCACTCTTTCGCTGTCGCTGTCGCTGTCTCTGCCTCAGCCTCGGACTCGGACTTCGTCTCGGTCTTGGTTTCGGTCTCGGCTTGACAATAAATGTCAACACTTTGCGGCTGCTAATTTATTTGCGCGCTTGATGCGTGCCCCATCGCTGGCGGCCAGCATCGTTTGCCATATGATGAGAAACACACAAAGAAGGAGGGATACAACACTCTTCGCACTCTTCACTCTTTCTTTGCACAACAATTGAGCAATTAAAAATATAAAACATGTGCGAATATTTTATGCGCTCACTGTTCTCACTTTGCCTTGTTAGTCGTTGTCAAAATATCGAAAGCTTATCGATAATTTAATGGGCAATGACTAATTAATTTGTTGTTATTCTTTTTCTTTCGGTTTCTAAGTGTATTTTTCATTCTCCCCCTCTCTCTCTCTCTATATATATATTTCTCTCTTTCGACCGGTTTATTCGCCTTCTATATATTTTTATCTATCTCTTTCTTCCCCTTGCTGTATTCATTCTATTTTTCGTTGTACTATATGCCTCTCTCTTTCTCTCTGTATATTTCTACATCTCTTAGCTTTCTCTCTCTAACTCTTTCTATATCTCTCTTTTCTCTCTCTCTCTCTCTCTGTCTCTCTCTATCTCTTGCTATATTACATTATCTCTTTCCCTATCTCTCTAAACCTCTTAACTCTCTATCTCTATCTTTATGTTTCTCTATTTATATAATTCTCTGTCTATTTTTATATATCTCTGACTCTTTCTATCTCTCTACAAATCTCTCTCCATTTCTCATCTCTCTCATTTCTAGTTTTTCCTCTTTCTCTCTGTATTTATCTTTCTCTCTCTCTCTTTTAATTTCTCTTTACATCTCTCTATACATCTTCTTTCTCTTTCTCTCCCACTTTCATCTATCTATATTTTCTTATTTCGCTATATTTCTGTCTCTCTCTATCTCTTTCTATCTATATCTCTCTAATTCTCTTTCCTTCTCTCTATATTTATCTCACTCTCTCTCTTATTTCTCTTCAGATCTCTCTCCATTTCTATCTATTTATCTATCTATCTATCTCCATATTTCTCCATACCTCTCTCTCTTTCTCTTTCTTTCTATCTATATCTTTCTCTCACTCTCTATATTTCTAGCCGTCTCTGTCTATTTTCCGTCTTACTCTCTTTTACTCCCCATCTGTCTATCTCCTTCCATACTCTCCCTACTCTCTCTCTCTCACTCTCATAGTTCTCTTTACCTCTTTCATATGTTTATAGCTTCTTTTCATCCTCCAGTTCCTTCTACCTCCTTCTACTCCTCTGACAGCTCCTTCACCTTTTTCTCATTTACTTTTTTCGTGCTTCTTCTTCTTCATCATTATACTTTCTCACATATTTGTTATGTCTTTATCTCCCACTCTCTCTCTCTCTCTCTCTTACTCTTTGCCTCCCTTTTCTCTCTCTCTCTCTCTCACATACACACTCTTTCTCTTTGTCTCTCTCGCACATTGCAATAGTTTTATAATTGCCAGCAAGTCGCCCATTTCGCTTGCCACTTGCCCAAAATGAGCTTGTAGGCAACATTGTTGTTGCATGCATTTCTTTCATTCTAACATCTGCTGTCTCTTTCATCTTCAGCAATTTTCCACTTTCCAGCACTTAAGCTTGGCAAAGTCAGCGAAGCACAGCAGCAACTGCAACAGCAATAGCAGCAGCAGCAGCCCAAAGTGTTGCCCTCAACTCTACACTGAGAAAACGAGAGACAAGTCGCCGCCGCCGTCGTCGTTGTCGTCGTTGTTGTTGACTGACACACGGCCACAGTCGCTGTTGCTGTTGCTGTCGCTGTCGACTGAAGGCTCTGTTGGTCAGCCCGTCCAGTGGCCAGGCAATTAAAATTTTGTGCCGTCTGAAGGCAGCCGCTGTTTAGCAGAGCCGACGTGCCGTAACTCCTCCTGTACCCCACACCCCCTTCTGTCGCACTCTCATCATCTTTAGCTGCACCCTATAGCACACTCCCACCAGCAGCAGAAGCAGCAAAGTTCTTTTTTATTTTTTTTTTCTTTTGCCTAAATAAGTCAAGTGTTACGGCGTTGCGGCCAAATGGGCGTATGAAATGCAATTAAATTAAATTTGCAGTTGCAAGTGTTCTGAGGCAGGCAACAGAGGATGAACAGCACAGTGCAAAGCAAATGTAGAGTGAAAGCTAGCCAAAAAAAACACAAAAAAAACAGTTGAAGGGTTAAATGGAGCAAGGGTATAGTATAGGTGAGAAGGGTGAAGGAAAGGGAAGTGGGGGAAGGCACAAGCAACTTGTCATAATGGCTAGTGTCAATTTTGCATAATTAATATTTAATTGAAAGAAATGTAAGCGCAGCAACAGTAGAAACAACAACAACAGCAGCAGAAATAATCAATTAAAACATTAAGAAAAAAATGAATAAAGAAATTCTTATTTTTTATTCTAATAAGAACATTTCAAATCTCTCTTTGCTTTGTCAAATATGTCACATAACCCAACGGCGTTTCCTGTATGCAACGTGTGTTTGTAACAAATCATTGATATGTAAGAGAAATTGTAAGCAATATTTACGCCACTGGGTAATTACTTAATATATATATATATATGTCGCATTCGCACTCACACACACATGCATATGAGCTTGCACTAGCCATACGTCAGTTTATATGCTCTGCATGTATATGTATATAGTGTTGTCTCTTTTGCACTCACATTGTGTGCGCCTGTGTTAACAGTATGCTGCTAATAGCAGCAGCATTGCAGTATGAGGAGTGTGAGTGCAGCAACAGCAGCAGCCTATTGATAACACACGATAAGCAAAGGCAGCAGCAGTCGCCACCCTCTCTTATTGTATTTGCTATTGTTGCTGTTACTATTACTGTGTGCGGTCTAAAAGGTTTTCCATGTACTAGCGATAAAATGACTCAAATTGAATAACTGCAACACTTTACACACACACACACACACACACACATGCAAGTACACATACATAGATACATACACATATACATATAAGAATTTTAGCTACAAATTTTATGCGATTTGGCAATCGATTTGAGATGCTGACGTCACAGTTTGCTGCACTTCCGCCTAAGCAGCTGCTCCTGCTGTCTGTCTGTCTGTCTGTCTGTTTGTTAGCATATTTTGGTCAGCAGTTACGGCAACCACGCCCACTTTACAAAAAGTCAACGAAGCTTAAAGTCAACCACAAGCTAAAGATCTAAAACTTAATCCGCATTTTGGCGCGTTTCTTGCCAGCTTTAGCTTAACGTTAACCTCTAATTCTTCCACTCTCTCTTTCTCTTTCTCTTTCTCTCTCTCTCTCTCCCACTCTCTGTCACTCTCATTCTCTCTGTTTGTGCAACACATTTGTTGCTTCCACACTTTGTTTACAAAAATTATGCAAATTATGCAATTGTTTTAATTTGCCGCCAGAGTTTTCGTCTGTCGTTTCGTTTAGCTTTTTCTTTTCTTTTTTGTTGTAATAAATTTAACGTCAGGTAAAATGCGCCACACACACACACACACACACACACACATACATACTTGCCACTGTGCAAACTAAAGTGAAACCAGATGCATATCCACATTTCTCTGTCTGCTTCCCCCCCCCACCAGGGCAATGCATGCATGTGCTGTCTCACTTTGGCTCTCAACCCCCCCCCCCCCCCCTCCCCCAATCTATCTCTCTTTCGCTCTTACTGCAATTCTTTTGTTCAATGTTCGTTAAATTTTATCATTACATTTTATCAGCACAAAATTCACAAACAAATTTTGTTGCACTTTCCGCTCTCCTTCTCTCTCTCTCTCTCTCTCTCTTTCTGGCGCTTGCAATAACTTTAAAAATTCCAATTGGAATTTATACAATTGGCACAAAGGCTTAAATCAAGTGCAAGCATACAATTTTTTTTTGCTTTGAGCTTTGAGTGACAAAAAAATAAATTTAAAGTGAAATTTGACAGCGACTGTGGCAGTGGCAGTAGTAGCGACTATGTCAGTAGCAGTGGCAGTAAGCCACACACAATCTGCCACAACAGTAACAACAAGTGCAACAACGTCATGCGGTTTCCCTGATTTAGTATTTGACTCGAATTACGTCTCCATCTTCGTCTACGACTCTGTCTTAGCCTTCATCTTCATCTCCCCCTGCGTCTCCATCACTGTCTTCATCTCATTCTCATTCTCTGTCTCTCTCTCCGTCTCCGTCTCCCTCTCCATATCTTTCTATGTCCCTTTCCTTGCCTCAGTCACTTTCCCTGTCACCATCTCCATCTGGTTCTCCGTCTGTGACTCCGTCTTCATCGCCATCTCTACCCCCGTCTTCTTCTCCATCTACAGTTCTTTCTCTATCTCTCTCTCTCT
Organism: Zaprionus obscuricornis; assembly: GCA_037044475.1. Taxonomy (NCBI): domain Eukaryota; kingdom Metazoa; phylum Arthropoda; class Insecta; order Diptera; family Drosophilidae; genus Zaprionus; species Zaprionus obscuricornis. The sequence goes on from JBAMBR010001023.1 coordinate 76,621, forward strand.
CCCTGTTCGCCTTGTCTTTGTCTCCGTCTCCGATTTTGCCACCGACTCCGACTCCGTTTCTCTCCATCCCCTTCTTTGTCCCTTTCCATGTCTCCGTCTATGTCTCTTTCCCTGGCTCTATTTCCATCTCTCTCTCTCTCTCTCTCTTTCTCACACTCTTTCCACCATCGTCTCAATGTCTTTTCACTTGTTTTGATTGAATGCCTTAAATACAAATCGCGGCATATTTCTCAGTGAGGCTGCTGCGGCTGTTGCGCCACTTGACTCATTAACAACAACAACAATAAGGAGAAGAAGAGGAAGTACAAGTAGAAGAAGAAGATGTTATGCAACACTAGAATTCATGCATGAAACATGACGCGCTATACTGCGTTTCTGATATACGCCCAACGCATTGCTCTCTGTCTCCCTCTCTCTCGCTTACACACGGGACTTACACTGCCGCTTCTAGTCTTACTCTCTCTCACTCTCACACTCTTTCTGCTTCACACTCTCTCTCACTGCCACACACACATTCCCCTCCCTCTCACTCCCACACATACACTCTCTCTCACTCCCACACTCTTTCTGATTCTCTCTCTCTCCTTCGTAAACTCTCTATGCTGTTATGTACACTTAAAACTGGCAGTCGCAGTCGCAGCCGCAGCCTTTGCTTATTTAACTGTCTTTACACTGTGCGAAATTTCTAATTTACAATTTGTCCGTGAACTACAGTCTGTACTCGTTATATGCTATGTTTTCTCTCAGTGTAGACAGCAACGTTTGCTGTTGCTACAGCTGCTTCTTCTTCGCATTTAGCAGCTGATTCTCCATCTGCTGCTGCTGCTGCTACTTCTTCAGCTGCTGCTGCTGCATCTACATTTTCAACGTCTTTTGCACCTTTTCTTACTTGCTTATGCTTATTGGGGTTAGCAACCCCCTCCCCCTGCCAGCTTCACCCCTCAACTCACTTACCAGCAGCTTGTGGCTTGTGACTCAAATCAGTCGCATGCAGGCAGGCAGGCAGTGGCAGACAGGCAAAAGCTTTTCTAATGAGCGCAATTTTAGGCATTTACCAAAACGCAACGCAGCGCGACTACTGCTACTGCTACTGCTGCTGCCGCAATGCTCTGCCATGGGCGCAATTATTGCAACTTCAATAAATTTTCGACTTGATTACGCACAGCAGTGAAATTAATCGCTCGCATACGTCATCATACAGCAGCTGAATCTATATACATATATTTCTCTGCATGTGTAAGTGTGCGTGTGTGTTGAGCTCGCACTGGCAATTGCAATTAATTGCGCACTTGCACTGTTGGACTGTTCCCTGCGCCACAAACGCTGCTCAGCATATTACTACGTACTGTTACCTCTCTCTTTGCAATGTTTTCTTACTGTTCCCTCTCTCACTCTTGCTGCCCTGCTCTGTTTTCCTACTTACATTGCACTGCGTACTGTTCCCTCTCTCTGTCTCATCTACCAACTGTTACCTTCGCATACTGTTCCCTCTCTCTCTGCTCTTCACTGTTATGTTCATTGCTTAGTGCTCTCTGCACTGTTACCCCTCGCAGACTGTTCCCTCTCTCTGTTATGTTCAATACCATCACACTCTGTTGTCTACATACTGTTACCCTCACTGCACTGTTGTCTACAACATTCGCACTGTTGTTATGTGTGTTTGAGTTGTTGAATATGGTTGCATCGAGAATATTCTCGAAAATTCTTGGAAAATTATTCACACTCATTAACATATTTACACCTAAAAACGAACGCTGACAAATGATTAAGAGGCGTAACCAGTGTGCTGCGCTGCACTGCGCCAGTTTTCCACGTTTTCCAGTTCGCAATTAGACAAGCGATCCTCCAAGCCCAAAACTGCAAAATTTTACCTTCTGCTACTGCTTCTTCTTCTTCTTCTTTTCATGGCTTTTTGTCAACTGCCAAGTCTGGCTGCAGTTGTAGCAGCAGCAGGCCCGCCGCAGGCAGCAGTTATCGTAATCGTAGTCAATGCCTGCCTGCCGATTACGATTAATGAGCGAGCACTTAAAATGTACGAAAGAGACAGCAAATACTACACTGCATTGCAAGTTTTGTGTGGCACGCGCTAAACGCAAAATATAAACATAGAGCGAAAAAAAAGAAAAACGGAAAGCGATTTTTTTTCGACTGTTTCAAGTGCAGCAGTAGCAGTAGCAACAACAAGTTGCAGGTTGCAGCAAGCTTTATTAAGTTGTTGCCAGTTGTCCAACACCTGCTGTAGTGGCAAGTAGCGCCATGCATACTACCATGCCACATGCCACATGCCGCATGCCGCATGCCGCATGCCGCATGCCGCATGCCGCACGCAGCTGATTGGCAATTTGCTGTTGCAGTTGCAACGTCCATCTGTCTGTCCGTCCATCCATCTGTCCGTCCGTCCACCTCATTTGTCTTGCCCAGCAAATCCAAGTGCAAGTGCAATGCACTTGACCAGCTGCCGCTGGCTAAGCCAAGCCGTTGGCCAATTAAGTTTTGCAGGTCGCGGCTAATACGTAGCGCTTGCCACTGCCACTGCCACAGTTACTGCCACAAAGACAAACACAAAGGCAAAGGCAAAGGCAAACAGTAGCGTTGCAACAAAACTCCTGATGCCAAGTGCCTGGCAATTCTTTGACTTAGTTCATGGTCCCTCTCCTTCTCCCACTGTCTATATCTCGTACTCTTTCGCTCTCGCTCACTGTTGTGACGTATTTGGCCATTGACAGCGTCTTAATGGATTAACATTTGTCAGTGTCGTGTTAGGCAGCAGCGGCAGCAGCAGCAGCAGTAGCAACAATGCCCGCTAGCTAGCACTGTTGCTGCAACACGACCAGTAACCTCCATTCCTTTCTCCCCCCATTCTTCACCTACTATTTTGCATGCAACAGCAGAAAGAGAGAGAGAGAGAGAGAGAGAGTAAGGCAATTGCTTTGCACGCTGTGTCTAGGCAACGTATTTTACCTTTAGGCTCATATGTTAACACAATCATTATCAGTGCAACTAAATTAATACAGCAGCTAAGTAAGAACTCAATCAACAGATGAAAAATAAAAAAAAAATAAATAAAAATAAAAATAGTTTTCTGACAATTCAAAATTTTACATAATGTTAAACGCTTGCAATTTCCTATCAATAATGCAAATGTGAATAGAAATAATAATGTTTATCTCTTTAATAATAAAAAATAATAATTAACATCAACTTTAACATTTGCATTTTGCAAAACATTATTTCCTGCTTACGTTAACAGCGTTAATCAATGTAAGTTACAGTGCTCATGCATGTTACTGTTAACTGCGTGAGACAGAGCAAAAACAATAAGAGTGCGCAGTGCGCACACATACTCACTCACGCATAACTCGAGCTTGAGAGCACGAGAGAGTAACATATGTATGTATGTAGATCATGGCAGATGATGAACAACAATGCAGTGACCAAAAGCCAAGTAATAAGAATAAGTTTGTTAGAGCGAGACAAACATACATACATATATATGCATGTGTTTGCATTTATTATTTTTAACGGAAATCTAGCGCTTTTGTTTTATTAGTTAAAAATTTGCAGTAATCTTAGTTAAAGCATTTTTTATGTATGAAATGTCAACAGTGCAAAATTAATAAATGTAATTTTTATATTTTTTATTTACAATTGCAAAACACTAAGATTCACACACACATGTACATATGTACATACAAACACAAGTACACACATGACATGGCAGACGCAGTTGAAATGAAATGCAGAGCAATTATTTAGTTTACAGCAAAATGCTGCCAAGATAATTGTGAAATATGTGTGCAATGCCAGCCAGTGAATGATCCCTTTGTTTATCACACTCACACACATACTCACATATACATACTTATGTATGTATGTATATAATACATTCATCATTGTATTCGCAGTAAGCGCAGCGATAATTAATTTGTATAATGTGCTGTTGACGCTGGGTACCGACTACAACTGACAAGCAGAGGCGCAACTGCAAGAGACAGATAGACAGACTGGACAGACTGTTAAGTAGCAGTAAACATACAATGAGCTCGTACATACATGCATACATACATACATACATATATAATATAAAGTAGGCATGCACTGGCAGAGCCACCTAGCGGCCAATCAATTAAACGACCACAGCATAGGTTCAGACTCTCTTCACTTAGCTTAAAGTAGTAGAACTTGGCAATGTGCTTGCTTGCTTGCTTGTGGCGCGAAAAAAAAGCGTTTATAGTGCGTGTAATCAGCTCTTAACTTATAATTTATAAAAACGTATGCATATATATATATATGTATATATATATATATATATATATATATATATATATATATATACATCAGTGTATGTTAGTTCGCAGTTTAGCGCTCTAGAAGATGCAACGCATCGGCGGAAGCTATAAACATCTGTATAATTAAATAAAATAAAATTAAAAATTATAATAAGAGGCAAAGTTAGCCCAAGAGCAGAGCAGCGCAGAGCAATGCACAGCAGTGCCGCCGCTGGTTACCTGACGTCTTGTCTTTCTCTCTAGCTGTGGCTGTCAAAGCTAAAGCAAAGACAATAGTATGAGAGAAAGGGAGACAGACAGTTAAACAGTGTGAACGCTGCTAAAGAGAGGAGGGCAACGCAATTTAGAGTCAACGCAGTTTTGCGACTCAGCCCGTGGCTTGTAAACAATTTAGCGTGTCTCTTCATATTATATCATTAAAATTAATATGAGTTTGGCGTGCCTTAAGTTATGAGCACTACCATTGCCACTACCACAGCCACTGCAACAATCATTGCCACAGGGTTGGCAAAGTGCGTTACAGACGGAAATGTTCTTGCCTACAACATAAAACCTTTTCACTTACGTTTCATTCTGTCCACATGTCGCTTAACTAATGAGACACACTGTAACTGAGTACGACGGTCATCGGACGTTTAACATAACATTAGAGAGAAGAGAGAGAGAGAGAGAGAGTAAGCAGTGCAGCTACATATACATACGCCCAGCTGGTTCTCTTCACTTAACAGCCAAATGATTTGCTACTGTGGCCACTCAATTCATCAATATACAGCACACAGCTGTCTCATAAAACTATGCAGACCACACACACACACACACACACACATACAGTGAAAACATTAAAGCTGCGTTCAATAACACTTTTAAACGTGTTAAATTCATGCTATTTTTATCAATGCTTTACATTGACAGGAACAACAACAAAATTACGAAAATGTTGCCACAGTTAAAATCTACTTCACTATTCAGCGTGTTTTTTTTTTTTTTTTGGTGTAATTATAATAAATAAAATTAATATTTGATAAAAAAAAAATATAATTTATAATTATTAAACAATTATTTGCCATTTAAAGATTTTACAATAATTATCAGCAAAAAAAAAAAAAAAAGTTCAAAGCTCAAACACTTTAAGTTGCTTTTATGGCTACTTGAAAATGTTGCAGCTTGTGTAGTATATGTAGCATTTTATGGTCATATAATAGCTACAAATGTCTCTCTATCTCTCTATATATATGTACATATATCGACTATATAGCATTAGTCTGTGTTTTATGTATACATATATATGTAGTCATAGACTGTGGCGACGAATTGTTTGACACACTTGACTCTCACAACATAAACTGCACATAAAGTGTGCGTACAGTGTCTACCAATTGTATGTGCATATGTACTATTATAAAACAGCAGGCAATTGTAGTGAAAATACATATGTATGTATGTATGTATGGATATAACATATATGCTGCAATATGTAAATTTCTGGTATATACTGTGAAGGTAACAAATTGCGTATACGACGCGCTGTACGAGCGATACATATATATGCATATACCGTTATATATATATATCTATATATATATATATATATTTATATATCTATATATCTATATATATATATATATATATATATATCTATCAATGTGTTTTGTCGGTTATTCATCAACGAAAATGTCTAAATTATTCAAATGGAAATGTGAAACGTCGACGTCCTCGTCACCGTCACCGTCACCGTCGCCATCGCCGTTGCCGTCCACAGTTTTCCCTCATTTTCTTCACTTTTGCCCAGTTTCAGCAGTTTTGCCATCTACAATCGCCAAGTCTCTCTCCTTCTCTCTCACTCTCCCTCTGAACGTCTCTCTTGTCGTTTGTTGTTTTGTTTTTGTGCCCCCAAAAATGTGGACATGACTCTAGCTATAGCTAGAGTTGTAGCTGTAGATGTAGCTGTAGTTGTAGCTGTAGCCGTAGCTATAGCTTTTGGCTGAATTGATGAAGCGGCAGTAGACCGACAAACCGTTAGACATATTACCTACACTTTTGCAGCTCAAGTGGAGTCGGTTGATGCTCAATGGAACAGGGGAGGGACATGGTAACGTCAGAGAGTTGTAGGTAGCCCAACAATGGTCCTTGTTCTGCATCTGCCTGCCTGCAGTCTCCGTCTCCGTCTTCGTCTCTATCTCTGACTGCTGCTGCTGCCTAGTCAAATGGATTTTGTTGGACATTTCGAGTGTGCGCTTTGTTTGTATATAATGTTTTGTTGGATTTATGTCTACCAAAAAACGCTTTTCTATATGCTATAGTATAAATAAACATACACACACACACACACACACACACAGACAGACAACGACAGATAGAGACAGACATTACGACAGCGACAGACATCTATTGAGCATTGAGAAGATGAGCGTCGAGTAGTCAAGCGTCAAGTACTAGCTTAGAACCACATCAAAGCGAGGACATACTCAATAGTTTAGCTCAGAGCTAACTAACTTAATCGCTTACTAATCGACTTACTACAAATCAACTCATTTGTAATTACTAATTCACTTCATAAATTTATTAAAGAATTTTTCTATAAAAACAATTTGTATATTTTACAATTAATTATAATTGAAGTTTTTCATATATACTTTATCATTTTAATCTTTTATTTAATAATAATAATTAATATTTGTAAAGATCATTTGTACATTTTTAATATTAAATTTGAAAATTTATTATGTTAATTTTGCATTTTAAATTTTAATTTTTATATTTTTTATATTTTATTTATTAACAAATTTTTTTCAAATCAATTTATTAATTTTCATTTATTTATTTATTTCTTTTTTTTTTATTTTAATATTTAATTTTTCATTTTTATATTGAATTTTAATTTATAATTTCTTGTTAATTTTATCAAATGAAAAAATTATTTTTAATTTTTATTTTTTCTTATTTAATTTTTAAATAAAAACTTTGTTGAAAGGTTTTCAATTTTTTATATTTAATTTCAATTGTTTTTAATTTAATTTTTTATTTATAGTTTATTAATTTTTTAAAATAAATTTTCAATTTGTTATCTTTTTGTTTTTTTTTTTCAATAATAATTTTTAGTTTTATATTTGATTTTTCAAACTTTGTATTAGAAATATTAAAATCAAAAAATAATAATAAATATTAAAATAAATATAAAAAAAAAGAATTAATTTTCGATATATATAAATATAATTTGTACGTTGAATTGTTGAAGCGACTCTCGCAGCTAGGCTAAGATAGTACGAGTGTGAGTGTGTGTGTGTGTGTGTGAGAGAGAGAGAGAGAGAGAGAGAGACGTATAGAAATGCTAGATAGATTCATTTCAATGCGATTCGCATACGTAAAAAGCTTTCTTTTTTTTTTTTTTTGTAATTTTTCGGCTGTTTTCGTTGTTTTTTTTTTTTTGGGTTTGAGGCAAAGAGTTTCATTTAAAAATTCAATTTGCTTGTCTGCCTGCAGCAATTGTTGTTCTTGCTGCTGGCTGTTGCTGTTGTTGCCTGCTGCCTGGTACTTGTGTGCCTTGTGGTGTGGCAACTGCCTATGTGGCAAGTTGACGTTAATTTACTGTTATGACGTCAGCAGAAAACACCTTAAAGAGGCAACAGCAACAGCAGCAGCAGTAGAAGCAGCAGCAATAACTATTGCAAGTGGCAAAGTGTGTTGTGCGGCATGCAGTGTGTGGCATGTCAAAAGGTTGCAAACGTTGCAGCATTGTAATTGTTGTCACTGCTGGCTGTCGCCTGCTTAAATGTTTGTCAAACCAAATAGGCGTGTCAACTGGCGCCTTGCTGCTGTTGTTTTCGTTGTTGCTGTTGCTGCTGTTGCTGCTGCTGCTGTTGTTGCTGTCGTCGTTGCTTTTGCCAAAGAAAAATGGTCCACGTTGTGCATGTGCATGTCAACGATGTTGTTGCAACAACTACTACTGCTACTGCTGCGACATGTTGTTGTTGTTGTTGTTGTTGTTGTTGTTGCAGGCAACGAGCAGGATAAAATGCGCTGTTTACATTCTCTAATTTCGCTTGTTCATTGTCCAGCGAAGCGTTCCGGCGTGCACATCCTCCACACATGCTTGACGGACGAACAGACAAAACAGACAGACAGAGAGACAGACATATGGACGAACAAAGCATTTTGGTCAGTTGACCGCGACCCCCAACAACTGGCAAGCAACCAGCAGCATCAGCAGCAGCAACAGCAACAGCAGCAACAGCAACAGCAGCAACAGCAACAGTAGCAGCAACAGTAGCAGCAGCAATAGCAACAGCAATAGCAACAGCAACAGCAACATCAGCTCAGCTCAGCTAAATGACCCCGAATCCCATCCAGCTTCCAGCTCCATTGGCTGCCGCCTTGCTTCCGTTTGTTGCTATTGATGTTGAGGCGGCTCGAAAATTAAGCCGAGTAGCTGCAGTTGAAGACCTCAAACTCAGCCTCAGCATGAGCAGCATTAGTAGCAGCCTCAGCCTCAGCCTCAGCCTCAGCGTCAGCTTCTGCCTCCGCCTCAGCATCAGTAGCAGCCTCAGTCTCAGTCTCTGCCTCAGCTTTCACCTCTGCCTTCGCCATGGCATCAGTTTGCTGCTGCAGCCTTTCTGTTCAGTTCAGTTTAGTAAAAGTTTACAGCGCTCCCGCGTCTTCTTTGAACATTTGAGCATCTTCTCTCTTTGCTTTTCATTTGGCTGCTGCTGCTGCTGTTAGGCAAGAGATTTCAAAGTAATGTTACATCAAGTGGAAAGCACTTGCACACACACACACACACACACACACATACACATACAATGAGAGACAGAGACACACACATGCAGTGGCACATTTGAGTGGAGGCATAGAAGCAGCCATGTAAGAGAAGCGAACTGCTCCACTGCACGGCTGCTCAGTTGCTCAGTTGCCCAGCTGCTCAACTTCCCGCACCTTTAGTTTAGTTCAAGTCCACGTTCAGTTCCGTCCAGTTGCAACAGCAGCAACCTATGACTGACTAGATGCTGCACCTACAAATTTTACTCCTGTTACTTTTTCTTCTACTTCAACTGCTGCTGCTGCTGCTCCTTCTTCCTACTTTTGTTGCTTTTTACTGTTGCGCCTCCTTTTCTGCATGCACTACTGTTGCATGCTGGCAAATTCGCTTTGTTCTTCTGCTCAGTCAGCAGTTTGCGGGCGCGCACAAAAGTTTCTCTTTTTTTTTTTTTTTTTTTTTTGTTTGCAATTTCTATTGAATTTTCAATGCTCTATTATAGAATTATATGTAGTATCTACTAAATATAGTAGTAGAAATTTAAACAGTAACAGAAAAAAAATTCATTATTAGAAGTAAAAAGTTTTAAGAGTAGTAAATATTATATTTGTTATGGTAATAAAAATAATAATAAGTAGTAGAAAAATGCCTAAGTAGCTATGAAAATAGTAGTAGATATGAAAATAGTAGTAGATATGTAAATAGTAGTAGATATGGAAATAGTAGTAGATATGTAAATAGTAGTAGATATGAAAATAGTAGTAGATATGAAAATAGTAGTAGATATGTAAATAGTAGTAGATATGGAAATAGTAGTAGATATGTAAATAGTAGTAGATATGTAAATAGTAGTAGATATGGAAATAGTAGTAGATATGAAAATAGTAGTAGATATGTAAATAGTAGTAGATATGTAAATAGTAGTAGATATGAAAATAGAAGTAGATATGAAAATAGTAGTAGATATGTAAATAGTAGTAGATATGTAAATAGTAGTAGATTTGCAAATAGTAGTAGATATGGAAATAGGAGTAGATATAAAAATAGTAGTAGATATGGAAATAGTAGTAGATATGGAAATAGTAGTAGATATGCAAATAGTAGTAGATATGAAAATAGTAGTAGATATGGAAATAGTAGTAGATATGAAAATAGTAGTAGATATGAAAATAGTAGTAGATATGCAAATAGTAGTAGATATGAAAATAGTAGTAGATATGGAAATAGTAGTAGGTATGCAAATAGTAGTAGATATGAAAATAGTAGTAGATATGAAAATAGTAGTAAATATGCAAATAGTAGTAGATATGGAAATAGTAGTAGATATGATAATAGTAGTAGATATGAAAATAGTAGTAGATATAGAAATAGTAGTAGATATGTAAATAGTAGTAGATATGATAATAGTAGAAAATCTGTAAATAGTAGTAAATCTGTAAATAGTAATATGAAAATAGTAGTAGAAGAATTATTAATATTATGCATACGGGATAAATAATAATAAAAAGTAGTAGAAATAGTAATAAATACGTAAATAGTAATAGTAGTAGTAATAGTAATAATAGTAGTAGAAATAGTTATAGTTTAAAAAAATATATTAAAAATTATAATTAGCAATAGAATTTATTGTCGATAATAATTGTAGTAGCCGCTGAAGAAATAGTAGTAAAAATGCCTAAAAAAGTAGTTAAAATAACAGTAGTAGTAGTAGTAGTAGTAGTAGTAGTAGTAGAAATAGCAGTAATAGTACTAGTAATTGTTATAGACATATAGTAGATATACTAATAAAAGTAGAAATAGTAGTAGCAGTAGAAATTAGTATTAGAAATGAGTATAGTATAAATAGTAGTAGATACTAATTGTAGTAGCAAGCGAATAAATAGTAGTAGAAATACTAAATGTAGTAGAAATAGTAAAAAAAAAATACAGAAAACAAGAACTAAAAAAAAATAAAAAAAAATAAATAAATACAAAAAAAAGGCAATAAATAAACAGTAACAAAAATAGAAAGAGAGCGAAGGTGAAAAGAGAAGAAGAAACGTAGAGAGAAACGGAAAAGCAAACACTGTGAAACAAAAGCCGTTGAAATGTTGTAGAAAATTTCATTTCTGTCGACAAGCGAATTTTTCAATGTATCGTTGCTGTTGCTGTTGTTGTTGTTGCTGCTGCTGTTTTATTAGTGAAACTAACAACAGCAACAAGAAGTAGAAGTAAAAAAAAAGAAGAAGAGTAACAGACAGCAAACAGCAAAATAACAGCAGAAGTAGCAAGAAGAAGAAGAACTTGGCCCATACAAAGAGCCTTGTCTAATTCGCACAAATGGCAAATGTAAACGAATTTCCTATGTTCATTAACCGATGCCATACAGTGATGCTTCAGCACAACCAGCATCAGCAACAGCATCGTCGTTGACGTTAACGTCGACAGCGACAGCGACAGCGACGTCGACAGCAACTGCGAAACGTTCTGCACTTGTCTCTGTGTCAAGAGTTTTGTGAACGTTTTTGTTTTTTGCTTTTTCCTTTTTTTTTTTTTTTGCCATGTTGTAGGCAATTCTTCCTTTTGCTTGCATGTGTCTGTGCCTGCGTTCGTGTGTGTTGCATGCAACATGATACTATTTTTATTAGCCTGACACTGCGATTCACTTGTGCGCGCGCTTGTTTTACAGTTTCACAATTTCGCAGTTTCACAGTCATGCAGCTTGCATTTCCTTGGACAGACAATATATATATATATATACATCCAACTATACGCATTCGTATTGCTCACTCCGCACTCCGCACTTCTCACTTCTCACTCTGCAGTCTGTACTCCTCTCTGTACACTTTACACTTCTTAGCTCATGAAATTCACTTTAAAGCTTAAACAGAATTGATAAGCAATGTTTTTAGAATTGTATTAGACGAATGTCAGGCAATTGAAAGTAGTAGAAGAATTACTAAATAGTAGTAGCTACAATATATGTATATAAATAGTAGTAGATGTTAATATACCAAAAATAATAATTGAAATTTGTCTAAAAATAATAATTGCCAAATAGTATTAGAAATAACAGTATTTGGAATATAAATAAATAGTAGAATATAAATAAATAGTAGTAGAATATAAATAAATAGTAGTAGAATATAAATAAAGAGTAGTAGAATATAAATAAATAGTAGTAGAATATAATTAAATAGTAGTAGAATATAAATAAATAGTAGTAGAATATAAATAAATAGTAGTAGAATATAAATAGTAGTAGAATATAAATAGTAGTAGAATATAAATAAATAGTAGTAGAATATAAATAAATAGTAGTAGAATATAAATAAATAGTAGTAGAATATAAATAAATAGTAGTAGAATATAAATAAATAGTAGTAGAATATAAATAAATAGTAGTAGAATATAAATAAATAGTAGTAGAATATAAATAAATAGTAGTAGAATATAAATAAATAGTAGTAGAATATAAATAAATAGTAGTAGAATATAAATAAATAGTAGTAGAATATAAATAAAGAGTAGTAGAATATAAATAAATAGTAGTAGAATATAAATAAATAGTAGTAGAATATAAATAAATATAGTAAATAGTAATAAAATTATTAGTAGTATTGTATATACAAAAATTACTAGAAAAGAGTAAAAAATTTTAATTAATAGTAAAAATAGTAATATCTGAAATATAAAGAAATAGTAATATATATATATATATATAGATATACATATATAAATGTGGACTATTGTATTAGTAGTAGAAATTGAAATAATAATTTAATTGATTATTATTATTTTTTTTTTTTTTTGCCACCTCATAAAATTCATACTACAATTTTTTTTTTGAGCAAACATAGTAATAAAATTATTAGAATGTAAAATAGTAGTAGAAAATGTAGTGGAAATAGAAATAATATCAGTAATATAATTTAATAAATCTAAATAACAATATTATTACTCGTAGTAATAGTAATTGTTAAATAGTAGTAGTCTAAGTAGTAGAAATATTAGTAAAACTAATAATAACAAGAATATGAAAATAAAATAATTTTCGATATGTCAAAGATTTCATACGCTTTGCTAGCTATAAGAAAGTATAAATAATAATAATAAATAGTAGTAGAAAGTTAGAAGATATCGTAATATTTTACTAAATAGCAGTAATACTTAAAGTATGAATAGTAATAGAATTATTAGTACTAAGTATAAAGTATAAAGTAATAAGACTAAACTTTTTTTTTAAATTTGTAATTTAATGAATATTATAAAGCAATACTGTCTCCTTCCCTTCCAAATAGAGTTCCTTTAAGAAGCCACACAACGCTGCAGACGGTTCTACCAATCATCATAGCATTGCTGGAACTCCGATACTGGAATAGCCTTCAGCTGGTCGGTTATAACTTTTTTTGAATGTTCGCCAGTATCCCAAAATAAGTTCCTTTGAGATGATTTTTCAATCTAGGGAAGAGAAAAAAGTCACATGAGACTTAAGTCTAGTAAATAAGAAGGCTGAGGAGCTACAGGATTGTTATTACTAGCTAAAAACTGTATTATTAAGATTGCAGTGTGACATAGGGCTCGAAATTAATGCCACTGATACTTAGAACGCACAAGACAAAAGTGTTTTACGAAAACTAACGCTACGGGAAACAAATAGATGACTGTAGGGCGTTCAAAGTGGAGGCGTGTCACGGTGTTTAATGTCGTTCGTCTCCAGCATTGCCAAATCGTCGACAGCGACGTTGCCAGTCTCATTACTTTATTTACACACCTCGTAGTAGTAAAAATTTCATATACTTTGCCAGTATCAAGGAAACTAAAAGTAGTCAAAATAGTAATAGTAGTAGAATTAGTAATAATAATAGTAGTAATTAAATATATAACACTAATAAGAGTACAAATATGAAAAGTAATAAAATATTATATATGAATAATAGTAAAATGCAAAGCTGCAAATAAATGTAACAGAAACTAAAATTTATAATTTTTACATTATTTAGAGAGCTTCATTTTGTGGACATCAATTATTCAGAGATACATATATATATATATGTATATATTCAGCGATATATGTAAGTTAGCAGCCATGCCGCCCACTATAAAAAGCGTAGGGGTGTGGCATATATGCAAGTTGCAAGTTGAAGTTAGCAAATTTGAGTTTGAGGTTAATTTGTTTGTTGCTGCTGTAAAAATTGTTGTTGTTGCTGTTTTTGTGATTGCTGCCTGTAGTTGTTGCTGGCATGCTAATTGCTGGCGATAACCTTTACAGCGTTCAAGTGTCAGCTAGCGACACACACAGCTAACAACAACAACAACAACAGCAGCAACAGCAAAATAAAAAAAAAAAGCAAACACAACATGCAACATGTAGCATACAACATATACAAACACACATTGTAAACTTTGACATCATACTCCCCTGCCCTCCCCTTCCCCCCTCCTACCATCTTCTACTCAACCTTCTCCACCACCCACTGGCAAACGTCTTCAACTTCTCTCAGCTTGCTGCTCGCCGTTTGAGTTTTTTTTTTTTTTTGTATATTGCAACGTGAATTTAACATTTAAATTTAAATTAGTTTTTCGTGCAGTGTTAAGCTGGCAAACAGTTGCCACCTTCTAGCAACAGCAACAGAACAACAACAGCAAAAATAGCAGCAACGGCAACATGTCTGATCAACAAACTGTGGCAATGCAATGGAATTTGTCAGAGCGTGTGACTTTGACTCTGAAGTGGCGTCTCTCAGTTTGTTGTTGTTGTTGTTACTGTTGTTGCAAGTGGTGTTGCACTTGTTGTTGCACTTACGCTTGCTGCTGCTGCTGCTGCTGCACTGAGCTATTGCAGCTGACATGTGGCAATCAAAACGCAGCGTTGGCCGCAAAGTGAATTATTTAAGACTGACTGAAATTCGCTTGCTATTTACCGCTTACCGCTTGCCTCATGCCACATGCCACATAGTACTTCTTGACTGGCTGGCCGCCTGCCTGCCTGCCTGCCTGTTGGTCAGTGAAATTGAAACTGTCAAATGGCTTTTGGGGTAATAAAAAGGCGATCGACTTTATGTTGCAAACGCAGTTGAAGATGTTGCTCTTGCAAGTTTCTTCACAGACACAGGTAACTTTGCTTTGCTTTGCGCACAGCTGCAGCAGCATAGATGACTACGACGACGATGATGATGATGATGACGACAACAACAACAGCGCGCCCTGGGCGGACCAGGCCAACGTAGCTGACGTCGCTGTTGCTGTTGCAGTTGCAGCAGTCGCGCTGATCATGCGCTCAACTCACGCAAAATAGTCGTGCACGATTTGCTTCGTGATTTTGTGTAACGAAGCGGCCAAAAAAAAAAAAAAAAAAAAAAAATCTCTAGTTGAATAGTATTTGGATAGGCTGAGGCTCAGAGTCAGAGTCAGACTCAAAGCATTCGCCTGACGCTGATGACGACGACAACAACAGCAGCAGCAGCAGCAGCAGTCGCAGTCGCAGTCACAGTTGCAGTTGCGGTTGCAGCAGCAGCAACAGCAAGACAACATTGCACACTGTGAGGACGATCTCATGACCAAAATAACAACGCAATACGCTGGAAATTCATCTTCCTGCCTCTTCATATGCTGCTACTGCTGCCGCACAGTCACAGTCACACTAACTCTCTTTCTCTCTCTCTCTCAGTCTGTCTGTCTGTCGCTGGCAGCAAATGTTAGTCTTAAGTCGTTGCATAGACTTAAAATTGTGGCGACACTTGCGCATCATCATTTTTTTTTTTTTTTTTGTGACTGCTTTTTGCCAGCGATTGAATCTGGCAAACAAACAAGAGCAGCAACTTAACACAAACTGGACAACATGAATGTTGCAACAAGTTTGTGACTCTATTTAATTCCAAATTCTTTGCAACATTTTGTGAAAGCAACAAGCAGCAAGTTGCAGCAGTGCAAAGAGAGAAGCTTAAAGCATTTTACTTTCACATTTCAGCAATGTGGCAAGCAGCAGCGGACTTTAAGGATTTAAGGATTATGTGCTGTTGCAATGCGGCCAGCTGCTGGAAATCTTGTCAAGTGCATTGCAAGTTCGTCATATCAAATATTGCATCCATTAGATACATTTCCTTTTGCTTACTACTACTACTACTACTACTACTACTGCTGCTTCTTCTTACTGCTTTTGTCTTGCCTTGAAAATCGTTGCAACTTACAATGTTCCCTGTTACATCTGCTACGGTGGTCGATGCTTTGCCCTCAGCTTCAGCTTCAGTCTCCGTCTCAGTCTCAGTTGCAGTCGCAGCTGCAGCCGCATTCGCAGCAGTCTTTGCCTTTCCACTTTGATTCTTGCAACTCCGTCGACATCTTCGGCTCATGCCGAAATGCCTTCAAGTTATTTGCTCCCATTGTTCGCAGTCGTGCTCAATATTGCGTTGCCAAAACGAAACTCTCCTTGTGCCTTGCATCTCCAACGTAACGTAGCTCATCATCATGGACTGCATCTGTAGCTTCCTTAGCTCCCCGCTTGAACGCACGCCATGCTATGCCATGCCATGCCCATGGTAGCCAAAACGCTGCAGCTTTCATTTTTTTTTGTTGTTTTTATCGTGGTGCACAAGCCTTGTCCTGGTCCTGTTTCAAGGGCTATGGCTATAACTATGACTCTTGAGTCTAACTCTGGCCCTGTGTTCGCCTCGAGTCTTTTGTCTTATTTGATTTATGAGTTTTATTGTGGCTCTCATTTCCCTCAGCTTCCCTTTACTCTTGCAAACGCTTTCTCTCTCTCTCACTCTCTCGCTGTTGTTGTTGCTGCGTCTCCCTCTCTTTCACTCTCGCTAAAGTAACGTGTGCATTGATTTCTACTTCGACGACGACTGTGGGGCACTGCCAAATTTGGTGGCGCAGCGCACTGCATGTGCCTCTGCGCTCCATAGATCATTTCGATCAGTCGCAGTCTGCGTCCGCATGTCCCCTGACAACGCAAAAAAAAAAAAAAAAAAAAAAAAAAATAGCCAACGGCGAACAAGTGCGAGACGTCTGTGACAACAGAACATTGTGTGGGAGAGGGATGACGGGGTGTGTCACGCATACTCAGCACATTGCGTGGGCGTGGGAAAATGGCAGTCAACTAAATTAGTCTAAAGGTACAGTATATTAATTAGTTAAATGCAATCAGCAGATATTGAAATAAAATGCAATACTTACGAAAATACACTAATACATACATATGCAAATCAATGTTTTATGTGGTTTCTTACTGTTTACATTGATCATTATGTTATTGTATAATTAACATTTCTAACTGTAGTCAGTCATTAATCCAAAATTTACATACATTTTGTATACCTTTTAAAATTTGTATAATTTATAATATTTTACATTTTAATTATCACATAAATAAATTAAGACGCAATACGCAAAAATTAATATGCAATAAGATTACGCTGCTTGCAATATGGCGTCCAAGCACACATGTCTGTTTTGATTACGAGGGCTGCAGCATGCGACATGTTAGTACGCAGCTGATATAACGTGCAAAAATGTTAAAAAAAAATTTATTTATATTAACATTAATTATATTAATTATTTTTATATATTATTATTATTTAACTTATTACTATTTATTATTATTAATATTATTTTATATACTATTTATTTTTTTATTTGTCTTATTTTTTATGCGTGCTGTGCTGGCGATCATGAAATTTAAATTTATTAGTTATATCTAGCAGCTGCATAAACTAGGGCTAAGCACACAATTTTCTTTGCTTGTTAATTTTGTAAGCACTGCAAGCAGCTAATCACCAGCCCTGGCGACAAAAACAAAGAAGTGCAAAAGAAATATAAAAAAGAAAACATTAAATTAAATCTACCTCTATGCATGTGCAAAATACATATAGTATGGGTGTGCTAATAAGAATAAATATATATTGTGCCGTTATATTCGAACTAAAGTCTTGATTCGCAATGTTTGATTGTTGATTTCAGTTGACATTAATTGCAATTGAATGCAATATTCATTGGTTTTTCGTTAACTTTAAATTGTATGTCACACCAGCATCTATTGCAGTATAGCAGCAAAAGGAGTGAAAGAGATGAATAGATGTGTAAAGCAAGAGACAGCTGAGAGCAACAGCATTGCACTCACAGTCACAGTCATAGTCACAGTCAAAAGTTGTTGTTGTGTAGTCAAAATAATAAATAATTTAATGGTCAAAGTGCTGTGGTGCGTTTTGTTGCTGTTGTTTTTGTTGTTGTTGGATTTTGTTGTGGCTTAGATTGAAATCAGACAAACGGCGCTGCGACAGCTAACAGCAAACGGCGACCACATGCCACATGCCACATAGTGTCCATAGTGCATGCAACAACGCTGCTCATCTCTCTAGCAAACGTTCCAGTTGCCAAGTTACCAAGTATCCAAGTTGCCAAGTTGCAAGTTCTCTTCAGTTTGCCAGGCCGGCCCTCTGTTCGAACAGTTGCCACTCGCAACTTGGCAACTTGGCAGCGTGTAGTGTGCAACGTGCAACTGGCGACTCGCGCTGCGAATTAAGCTGTTGACACACAACATCATGTCGCACTTGTCTCCTGGCACAAATCTCACCAGCTGAGTGAAACGCGCACACAACATGAGTCGCAGTCGCTGTCGCCGTCGCCGTTGGAGTCAAAGTCGTCGTCGTCGTCGTCGTCGTTGATGTTTTGAGCGGTGCGAGGTACTAGAGCAATGCTGTTGCCAGGCCTTGGCACCATGTTGTGTTGAGTGTACAGCCAACACAACGGGAACAACAACAACAACAACAACAACAACAACAACAACAACAACAACAACAACAACAACAACAACAACAACAACAACAACAACAGCAACAACAACAATCGAAAGGAGAACAACAACGAGAGCAAGTCGCAGATTGAGTTCCAGGTTTGGGCTACAGCAACAGTCGCTTTACACCAAGTCGCTGGTCAATGCACAACAAATCTTACGGCATGTTATCGCTGCCATGACCACGACAACAAACAGCAACAACAACAATCAGCAACAACAACAATAACAACAACAGCGTTGACTTGAACGACGTTGGCAATTTGTGATTGGATTCTGGCGGTAAATGTTCGCTCAGTTACTCTTCATCTTCATCTTCTTTTACTACAACATCGTCGTCGTCTTCTTCTTCTTCTTCTTCTTTACTTCATCTTCATTTATCTCTTCTGCCTAATACCTTCCTCTCTGCCTTCGCTTTGTTCTGGCATTTCGCTGAAGTGCTTAATAACTTTGTCAATCAGCTGCGTTCGCCTCCATAGAATGATTGCCAGAGAGACTTAGAGTCTCAGCATGGAAAGTATTTTTTTTATTATATATTTTATTTCTTTCTTTTTTGGTGTCTATTTTCTTTTTTTTTTTTTGTTGACTTAGGTATTTATTAGTATTTATTTATTTATTTGAAATATTTCTAGTTCTCAGACTTATACGCAGCATAGAATTTTTTGATATTTTTCGGTATTTTTAGTATTTATTTATTATAAATATTACAAGTTTAGCATAGATAATATTTATTTTTGTTTTAAATTTTGTTTTGTTAGCTCTAAGATTTAATATTTTTTTTATTTTATTTATTTTTTTTTATTGGTATTTTTTTTTCTTTTAAGTTTTGTATTTATTAGTATTTCTTTATTATAAATATTTCTAGGTCTCAGGCTTATCCTTAACATAGCATATTTATTTATTGATTTAATATAAATATTTCTAATTCCATTAATTGCTAGATTTATATAAAAATCTAATTTTTCAATTTTTTTTATAAAGATTTTTATGTAATATTTTGTTATTATTTTTCGGTATTTTTATAATGATGCCTGAAGGTATATATATTTTAGATAACTGATTGTAACGCCTATAAGTAGACGTATAAATGTGGTATATATTCTTGGACAGCATCGATAGCAGTTTGCAAATCTTCATATCCCACTGTTAGTATTTTAAAAATACTTTTCTTATTATGTTTGTTTTAAATTTAGAATCAAATTTTTTTTTAAATTAAAATTAAAAAATAATATTAAAATAATATGAATAACTTTTAAATGTAACATAACATAAATTTATTGATATTTAATGATCAAAATAATCGAACATTTAATATTCTTTTTCTACTACTACTGCTTCTTCTTCTCCTTCTTTATTTTTGCAGTTTTGTGCCTTATCCTAGCTACGCTTTGTTTTATAGGGGCGCCATCAATTTGGCTGAATTGGGCGAGTTTATTGTTGGCGGAAGATTGCAAAGAGCGTGAATGAAAAAAAGAGTGTGTGTGAGAGGGAGAGAGAGAGAGAGAGAGAGATGGAGAGCGAAGGAGACGGAGTACAGCTGTGCATAGTGTCGTTGCATGTGGCAGGCACGTTGTGCTGTGTACACGTTCGCGTCACTCATACGTCGTGTGGGCTGTGGCGCCGTTGTTGTAGTCGCCATTTTGTTAGCCGCCGCCACTGCCGCCAGTTGCTGCCAGTTGCCGGTTGCCAGTTGCACAGCATCATCAATTCCAGCTGACACGTCATCCATCTTGGCGGTTAGAGGCTGCACTACAGTCAGCTAGCTGGCTAAAAGGGGAGATGCCACGAGCAAATGAGAGCAAGGCGGGTGGGGTATGCTGTTGCACCGAAACGCACAGAGGCCTGCGGCAAAAGTCCTTTAAACGACCTCTGGACGCAGTTGCATGGCGCCGAAAAGCTGCGGCCGAAGCTGCAAAATCGACAAGCAGCAGCAGTAGCATCAACAGCAGCAGCAAGAAGAAAAGGATGTGAAGGAGTAGCTGAAAGGGAAGGGTAAACGAGGAACGACGGACGACGGACGAGAGACGACAGACGACAGACGACGGACGACGGATGGTGAACGTAAGCATGATGATGTGCAGGCAAGTCGGCAACTGGGGAGCCGTAGTCCGCACAAGATTAGAAAATTCGACGTTGTGCAGCAGGCGAAATTAAAATGGCGACGTGGCATGCGGCATGCGGCATGCGGCAGGCAGCAGGCGGCATCACGAATGCATGTTGCAAGGGATACTTTGCCCTATTGAGGGCCAGCAGCAGCAGCAGCAGGATGCAGCATGCACAACGATGGTAAACTGCCGAGCTGAGGCTTTCTCTCTCTCTCGCTCTCTTTGTCGCACTCACTCGCTGTGTGGCGGCAACGCTGTTGGGACTCTCGACGTGCGACGCTGCAGCCATTAAAATCCACAGCTGCCAAGGCAAAAAAAAAAAAAGAAAAAAAAATAAGGGGCACGAAACGATGAGACAAAACGGGGCATGGAGCGAGGCGGATCTGAGATACGTGTGGCACGTAAAATGGCCGGCTGTGTATGCGGGCGTGCGGCAGGGTATACGAGGCATTCGGCGTTGTAACGCACGCAAGGACATTTGAAGGATAAAGTCGCGTGAGAGAAAGCAGCAGTTATACTGCAGCAGCAGCAGTTGCAGCTGCAACAACAACAACAACAACAAGTTGCACAGGAAGAGCTAGAGCTATAGTTGAAGCTGAGCTGCCGTTACTTGGCATACGAAATCAACTGGCCCCAAACGAGGGAGCCGCGCGACTAAAGTACTAGAAAAATTGAGTAGTAAATAAATGATAAACGAAAATAAAATGCAAGGACTTGCGAGGACTCCTACACACACAGAGCGACAGAGAATAAGAGAGAGAGAGAGAGAGAGAGAGACAACGGAAGAGTGCGAGAGAGAGTGAGATTCACACGTATATATATATATATATATATATTTATATGTATGTATTGTACACACTCTATGACAGGATTACAAGAATGCTCCAAGGACCAACAATGGCAACCAGGCAAACACAGCCAACGGCAAAGGCAACAAAAATAACTGTGCCCCCTTTGCGCACCTCTCGACAACTCCAAAAAAAAAAAACAGTATCCTACTTCTACAGCAACTCCTCCAGCTCCTGTTCCTATTTCTCCCACTGTATCTCCTTTTCCCACTGTATCTACTTCTCCCACAGTATCTCCTTCTGCTACTCCTTTCACTCCTTCTCCCACTCCTTCCTTTTTCATCATCTTCTGCACCTTCAGCATAGCATTGGCTTCTCTCAACATTCTTTTCGCATCCCACTGCATTCAAGCTCATCTTCTGCTGCTGCTTTTGCTTCTTCTTCTTCTTTTTCTGCTTCTTCATGTCGTCCTTGTCGCATTTGTGTGTGCTCCATGCAGTTTTTATTACATTCCATTTTTTTTTTTTCGTTTGCAACTAAATTCACATTTGTTGTACTCTTACTTCGTGCCGACTGAACTCAAGACTCAACATGTTCCATTGTAACACCGTACCCCCCATCACCCGTTGAACACCTTAACTTTAACTGCAACTCGCCACGAAACTCATTTTGCGTCAGCCTTAGACTTTCGCTTGTCCATTGCTTTTTGGCAGCAACTATACACGCATACTTGAGCCATTTGTTTTTTTTAGCTGACATCAGCTATGACATGGTCTTTGTCTCTGCCATATGACATATGATGTGTCATATTTACATATAATTATATGGCAACAGTGACTATTTTCTTAGTAATTCTTTAGTTTTCTTTCCTTATATGGCATATGCATATGACATGCCTGCCATATATATATGAAAGCGTATGACACATTGTTGATTTGTTTTTGGCATATGTCATGCTTGACATATTTATATGACGTGCTTGCCACACATAAATGATATACTTTTGTGTTTATGACATACGTATGTACATATATGAAACTCTTGCCATATATATATATATATATATATATATATGATATATGGTAGCGTATGACACCCTGTGGGAATTTGTTGATATAGTTATCGGACTATGTAGATGATATGTTTACCATACATATGAAATGCTTAGCATACTACTTTTCGGCCATAATGCATTCATGACATACATATATGACACTAGTGCCATATATATATATATATATGTCAAAAATATGAAAAAATAAATATGACAAGCAGTGAACATTAGTTTTCACAATCTGACATAGAAAGCTAACATGCTGGTGACAGTTATCTGACAGAGCATATGACAAGTGATAGCTGATCGTAGAGCATGCAACAAATCGTTGTGGCACGCTAATACTTTGTCCGACATTATCCTTAGATATTATCCCCTACTTGTGCTTCTTCTTTTTCTTGCTTGCTTGCAAATGTTGAATTTGTAAAAATAACACAAGAAGAAGAAGAAACAGAAGAAGAAGTAGTAGTAGTAGTAGTAATAGTAGAAAAAGATAACACACGTGTGGCTGCCACATCGGTGCAACGTGGCAACATAGCAACGTGCTATTGAAAGCAGTTCCAAAGCTGCAACTGGAGCTAAGAATCTTAAGCAGAGTCTAAAGATACGCCAAGCGCCTAATTAAGGCGCAGCGTACGGTACGCAGCGATAATGATGATGATGATGATGATGTTGATGATGTTGATGATGAGACCATGTGGCAAGCTCATCATGATGTTGCTGTTGCAGTTTGCCACAAAAAACGTTGTGCAACAGCGAAGCGCTTAAATAAATTAAATTCAATTTTAAGCGCAGGCGGAGCAGCAAGCAGCAAGCAGCAGGCGAAGGCGGAGGCTTGGCCAACTGCCAAATGCTTATAGCCCAGAGTTGACCTCTGTCTCAGGCAACAATAACAACAACAGCAGCTAGGAACAGCAAGGAACGGCTGTTGCTTCAACAACTGCAACGGTAATCAGTGCCACATAACGCACAGGCCGCAAACTAAAACGCGCAACGCAAAAATCGTGCGTGCCCTTAAGACGCTCATAAAATAGGCAAACGGCGCTGCGCTGGCCATGGCCACAAAAAAATGCTTTTCCACACTATCGGAGCCCAAAAAATAAAAAAAAAAACAACGACATCAAATGCAGACTATAAGTTGCAACGAACTCAACTATAAGATACCCGGTACAGTGTAAAAAAAAAATAAATAAAAAACATTGGAACTCTTTTTGAATTGCAGATGCTGTTCAAGAATATATATTTCTATATACTGGAAGACGACAAAGCTGCAAAGCACTCGACTATGAGATACCCGGTAATAAGTGAAAGTGGAGAATAATGCAAGAAATTTATATGACATATTATTAACTACAAAATAGATTTTCATCAGGAATATATATCTATAGATGCATGCAGTGCACTCGACTAAAAGATACCCGGTAAAAAACAAAACGTGAAAAATGGTATAAAAATAAAAGCAATGTATATGAAGTAACAGAGTCTAAATTGAGAATATTGATTGAGAATATATATTTATATATATAATGAAAAAAAAACCTGACTGTAAGATACCCGGTAAAAATAAAAAATTTTATAAATAAATGGAAGAGAGTTATAAACACTTTGATTGCTGATTGGGAATATATATACATACGTTTCTATGCAATGCGTCCGACTATGTTATACCCGGTAAAAAGTACGAAAGTAGAAAGTAAAGTCTTTTTACCTTTGGATTCAAAAACTGATTGGAAATTTATTATATGTGCATGGCCTGGCATGCCACAGTAGTTGCTATACAGTACAGGTATAAGTAACAACAACAAAATGCAGAGAAAGAGAGAGGCAGTGAGAAAGATAGAGAGAGAGAGAGAGAGAGAGAGGCAAAGATTGACTAAGAATAGGTAGGTTAAACGGGTGGCAAGCTGGGCGGCAGTAAGAGCATAGTTATTTGATCATGCGGAGAGCTACAGGGAAACAGGGACTGTGGTCTGCCGACGTAGCTAAACTTCAAGGGGTAGGGGAAGGGGTAGGAAAAAGTTGCAGGGGGGGGGGAGAGAGATATCTGCTGCGGCTGCTGCACGTAAGGCACGA
This sequence comes from Zaprionus obscuricornis, assembly GCA_037044475.1. Taxonomy (NCBI): domain Eukaryota; kingdom Metazoa; phylum Arthropoda; class Insecta; order Diptera; family Drosophilidae; genus Zaprionus; species Zaprionus obscuricornis. The sequence continues at coordinate 101,455 of JBAMBR010001023.1, forward strand.
CTTTTTATTATGCTTTACGTTCGTTTTTTTTGGTTTTTATTTTTTTTTTTTTTTTTTTTTTTTAGTTTTCGGGTTGGGGCCAACGGCGCCCACCCGCCTGCGCTTTTTGTCTTGGCCAAAAGAATCTGCAGAAAATCTGTTTTGGCCATTGCCATTGCCATTGCATTGGAATGCATAACAACATCAACAACAACAACAACAACTGTTGCTATTGCAATTGCAACAAGAATAAGAAAACGAGGAGGAAGAAGAAGAAAAAGAAGCACAACTCGTACCTGAATCTCTCATTGCATCGAGTGAGATGGAAAATAGTGCAACGAATGTCATTCGCATTGGTCGCTTTTCGGTCAACTCAATGTTTATGGCGCCCGAAACGAAATTGAATTGTGTTTCCATTTACTATAAACTATAGTCGACTGCATCGGCCGAAAAATGAGCATGATAAACTATGCGTTATGCTGCCTCTTCTTATTCTTCTTCTTCTTCGTCTACATGCTGCATATAAAGTTTCTAGTTGGAAATTTATTTGCATTTTACTCTTGATCTTAGTAATCTTAGTTAGCTAGACTTAGGAATTTTTTTTATAGGTCATACTGCAAGTGTTAAATTCAATTTCTAGCTAAACTCATTTATGCCTAATATATATTATCTAGATATTATACCAAGATATTATATACATAACATATTATATTCTTCAGATTTCAATTGGAAATTTTTATTAGGAAATTTGTTTTGCTCCTGCAAAAAGAAATATTAATTTAGGTCAGGAATTATCAAGGGCCCTATCAAGGTGTAATAGACTCTCACATAGTACATATACCATATATTCTTGAACAGCATCGACAGCATATTTCAAATCTTCCTATCCTCCGTCTCTTCGTCATCCAAAGGAATCTCTTCGTTTAAATGCTAACTTATTGAAACTTGGCATACATATTCCCAATGGTCATAAGCGAAATATAAGTTGTAATTCGTACGATCGTATCACAATAAGATATAGCTGTCATAGAAACAATCCGTAGAAAATTGAGTTTACTTTTTTGTTTAAGTTATTCGTCATCTAAGACTTTCAGATTTTGAGTTTAGTGAAGTCGTATATACGAGGTGTGTTCAAAAAGTAAGGTGAATTTTTAAATTCCGCGGGCAACATACGATTTCGATTATCGATTTTTTTTTTTGTTCTGTTATGTTGGTACACTCTTCCCTAACATCTGTATCAAATTTCAATTGAAACCCATTTTTTTTTTGGTTGTGAGAGGCGTAAAGGTTACAAGTTATTTACGTGCTCGGCGATTTTTTGCTTTTTTCGGTCTTGGCTCACCTGGGCTCTTCCATTGGGACGATTGGGCTTTGATTTCGATATCATAACCATATACCTATGATTCGTCACCTGCTCATGCGACGGTTTTTTTTTGGTCAAAATTTAGCAATTTTGGAACAAACTTCGCTGACACACGACTCATGCCCAAAACGTTTGAAAAAATTTCATGGCACGAGCCAAGCGGTATACCGACATCTTCAGCAACTTTTCTGATAGAGATTTGACGATTTTCCAAAACAATTTTCATCACTGCTTGAACGTTTTCATCAGTTGTTGACGTGCTTGGGCATCCAGAGCGAGGCATCTTCCCGGCCATCTTGGAAGAGTTTGTACCACTTGTAAACATTTTTTTTACTCAGAACAGTTTCACCGTGTATGCCACTGTCAACATTTCAAGTGTTTCGGAGCACTTAATTTTATTTTTTACACAAAATTTGATGCAAATCCTTTGATCCATATTTTTCGATAGCAAAAAAAATGGAAAATTTCTACTTGTAATACATGAAGTATATCCAGTAAAATCTATTTATGTCAAAGATAAACGTCATTAAAAGCAGACTATAAGCTGCAGCGTACTCGACTGCAAGATACCCGATATTAAATGAAAATTTAAATAAATAGAATATGAACATATTCTGAATTTCCAGATGCTGATTAGGAATATATATTTCTATATACTGAAAAACTAAAAGCTGCAGTGAATAATGTATTAAAAATATCACTTACTTTTTTCTAGAGTTATGATATATAAATCATAGATATTTATCTACTATATATAAAAATTTAATAATGCATAAAAAAAAAATATCAAAAAATTACTGCGTTATGTAACGTTTAAAATATTTATCACTGCTAACAAAGCTGAAAACTAAAATCATGTTGAAATTTGACTAAAAACTGACATTGACATGAAGTTTGTAATTAACACGAATTTAATAGTAAAAGTTAATGAAGATGTCAGTAGAAAAACAATGTTCAAGTATGTGATAGGCAATAGTGGTAGGAGGGGGGGGGGAGGGGAGGGGAGGGAAAGCATATGCTACCTTTGTTGCTGCTGCTGTTGTAATTAAGAAAGTGAAATGCGCAACTAAGGTTTCAATCATTAGAAGAGTATCCTGTAACTTTATGTACAGATATCCATATAGATATATAAATATATATGTATATATATATACACACACATATGTATATATATATATATATACACGCATGGATATATATCAACACACACACAGTATAACCATGCGTTACTACAGACCCATTTTCACCCATACCACGACCCCCCCGTACGTTGATAGTATTCAACTATTTGATTGGCCAACACTTGGTCGCATACTATATATATATACACACACACACACACACACACATATACATATATATATAGAGCAAAGCAATGCACAGAACTGCAAGCTGGCAAGCACGAAAGAAGGAAGCAAAATCAAGCAGCAAACTCAAATTTTTAGCATTCGCAAAAAAAAAAATGATGCCATTTTTATGCTCTGTAAAATTGTTACAAACTATGCAACATGCCATGCGGCATATGCAATATTAGAAGGACCTGACAATTTATGAAAACAAGAAAGTAAATTCAGTCTGGGAGGGAAACTCAGTTTTCGACCGATTGTTCCTATGGCAGCTATATGACATAGTGTTCCGATATAGACCAAATTTATATGAGATATGTAAGTCGCCATTAAACTGCAATCCTATAAGTATCAGCTGTATAAGCATATATGCCACGACTTCTAAGGGGCGTTACAAACTTCTATCCATAATTTAAAATACTCTCTGCAAGGATATAAAAAGAAACCTAATATCCTGTGTAATATATTCCAATTTTCCTTAACTCGCTAGCAAAATTTCTCAAATATTCTTTTGAAATTTTTTTGGGGAATAGTTTTTTTTTGACTAACTTTGAATAGATGTTGTTTATTTTTTGCGCTTGATTTAAGAAAATTTTCAGGAAAGAAAAAATACAATAAAAATAATAAAGATAATAAGTTAACATTTTTTTTCTCAGTGTAGGCTAAGTTCTCCTTTTTTTTATATAAATCTTCTCATTTTATCTGCTTTTTAGTTATTTCTTTTAGTGTAGCTGAAGTTTTCTTCTATTTTTTCTGTCAGAGTTTTAATTTGTAATTTTCCAGGGTATTGGCATAGTCGTTACCTTGCTTGGCTTATGACATTTGCATGTTTTTTTTTTTTTTTGCATCCAGCAACTA